>JAOBYH010442160.1:0-15296 GCA_025403525.1 Umimayanthus kanabou | reverse complement strand
TTATTATTATTATTATTATTATTATTATTATTATTATTATTATTATTATTATTATTATTATTATTATTATTATTACGCCGCTGTATAATTATATTTCAAATTCGAGAGCCGTTAAAATTTCACTTCACTCCAGCTTTGGCTTGATAAAGAGTAGCACGCTATACTCGAAATATTGCCATTAAAACTGCTCAAAAATTTTGTTGCTGTAGTAGCCCTGCATTCAGATTTTGTTTTCGGAAGTTTTCCGAAACTTTCAGTGGAAACTGCGCAAAAATTTTCTAAAAGTTTTTTTTAAATGTTTAAAATAAAGTTTGAGAAACATTCAGAAAATCTTTTTAAGTATTCGTAAATCTTTGGAAAGCTTTGACTTTTAAGTTAACAGTCTTACTAATTTTTGGTAAACCTTCGTACATTTTTGGAGTTACATTTTTTGGAAATCTTCGAAAACGTTCTGGAGGGTTCTGAAACACACTACACCCATGTTCACCCTTCAGTCGGTCAGGTGGTCATTCAATTGGCCAGCGTTGTCAAGATACCTAGACATGTCAGTCAGTCGAGCAGTCAATTTCTAGAAATCCACTGGAAGACTAGTTTTGAATAAAACTGTTTTCTTTTCTGCATTGATGATTAAACTGAAGATGGATTTTGATCAAGCGTTGATATGCTTGTTTTTCGCCGTAAGGTTTGGTGTATAGCTGACTTTTCTGCGGCTGACGAAGGGATTACGCTCGAAACGTCAGGTATACGCCAAATGACAAATCTTACGGCGAAAAATATACCATATCAACCCTTGTTGATAAAAACCCGGAAAATGGAAAACGAGTTTTGCATAAAATATAGGTAAGTTTTTTCTACGAAGACGTGTCTTACTGCCTGTGCTCCCGCTGAGTACCATGTTCAGCAAATTTTGTAAATAAATAAATAAGCTATGTTCGTTAGCTTTACACCTAACCTTACAGCGAAAAATATGACTACATTAACCACTGTTGATTAAACCACATCAGTCAGTCAGTTAGTAAGCCAATCAGACAGCTAGTTGATCCGTCAATCAATCAATCAACCAATCAATCAATCAACCAATTAGTTGGTCGTGAGACAGTCAATCTGTCAGCCAGTCACTTTGAAGTGAAAACAAATCAGTGCCGAGTTACCTTGCAGTTTGCCATATTTTAGGGTTTCTTTGTACTTTGCTGTCAGCAACTGGTGCTTCCAACCCGCACCGGCAACCCCCACCTTTATTTTAGTTCAGTGTTTTGATAAACTTAGTGAGGCGCAAAAATCCTTTTAACATTTGAAAGTTGTACCCTATCCCTGCAAAGCGATCCGAAATGCTTTTCTCTTTCTTACCCAAGTTGAACAGACAGAGACTCGAGACAGAATATTAATCAGTAATTTGTTATATTCTCTTGAGGCAAGATGTACATTATGTATACAATAACTGTTATCATGCATTCTGGACAAAATATATAATTATACTTAACTTACAACTGAAGTCAATGAAATACAGAAGTCTGCAAAAATAACCTTTGGGTTGTATATATACTTATTTTATAGTAAGATATAATAGCGAGCTATTGCCTGCGAGTTAATTCCCGTTTCACATATTGTCATAAATATAGTTATAATACGTCTTTCAGAACCTTGAACAAAACCGTTTTAATAGAAAACTTTCTCCTACTACAAATTGTGATTATTAGATAGTGTGAGATGGTAAGATAAACTAAATTTGATTTCAAAATAAGCCAATTAAGGAATCGTATCTCTTAATCAAAACTCAAATTCCTTGTTTCGCCCGATCATGCAATAAGTGTAAAACCAAAGTACGAGAGCTTTTAAAGATCTTGTAAAAGATCTTTCTAAGCGCTTAAGGTAAACACAATTTGTGTTCTTTCAAGAGATTTCATTCCATATATTCTTTACATTTGCATACTACATAATCACAGAAACATGCACCAGAACTTTATTATACAGCCAAGTAATCAAACAGCGTCCTTTTCCCAGCTTAGTCCAGGTTAAAAGATTAACTGAAGCAAAAGTTTTGCTATTTCGATAAAATCGACTCCGTAACAATCTGGGCGTGAACACTTACTTTCAGATTATGTTGATTGCAGATGTTTCAATTAGTTTTGCGTCGCATAAAAGTGGCCAAATTTAGGATAATGGTTTTTTCATTAACATCCACCTGTCTAGATTGTTGCCACTAATTTTGAGTGTAAAAATATTTCTCTGAATCTATGACATGGTTTTGCCATCTATTGACCGCTACACTGGCTTAGGAAATGAATCTATCACTGACACGACCTGAGAAATGAAATGATTAAGTTATATGAAACATATTTTGTTTTATTTGAAATAACGGCGTGCTAATAAATTTTAGAGATTTTAGATTTATGTATTTGAAATATTAAAAATCCGAGGAAATGAATTGGGGTTGTTGAGTGCACACTGTCTCCAAAATGCTTTAAAAATTAAAAGGCAAAGCTCAAAACAAAACCATCAACCATACAAGTTTGTAATAAAGCCTAGAAAGCGCAAGCCATCCAGGCAGGAAAATGGAATTATCGTAATTTAGAAATTTAAAAATTAGATTTACCAGCGATACTCTTTGCGTCTCTTTTATTTGTTCTCAGACAAGATAAAGGAGGCCATATTTCTTAAGAACTTTTTCCATGTAATGGAGTCGAGCTTGTTTGAACACGAAGTAGCCCACAGAACGATGTGTAGAGATGAAGTTTTCATGAAGGATAATTTGCTGGGGAAGGGTCAGGTATTCAGTGAAAGATAAAACGATTGTTGGGATGGTATCAAACATTCAAGTGCTTTAAATTGACCCCTGGTGAAATGTTCTAATTTACAGATCAAGAACCTAGTTTTTGCTCGATATAAATCGAGTTGTTCTCACGTAAACCGTATGAAGAAAAAATGCCTTCTTTTCAAAACATACACGAGAGAAGTTTGACATAATATTTGAATGAAAACGCTTTCCATTTACGAAACCTTTTCAAAGTCGTACAAAATTAAATTGGTTTTGTGATTTATACTCTATGCGACTACAAGTCTGCGTGCGTGCTACAATATCATGATCGGGGTAGCATTCAACTCGATACTAAATTGTCTTTTTTTCAAATATTTTAAGCAAAGTATTTTTTGTCTTTAATAATCAATGTCTAATCAGGGTCGAAGACACGTATTTTCAAACATATTTCAACGAAGAAAGCAATGTCGGGTTTAAGGTTTGTGGTGCCAATCCTTCGCTGACCGCACTTTTACGATTTTACTCGGCAACAATTTGTCGCACTGACAATATGACTATTACATACTAGCCTCATTAGTGAAAAAATTAACCCTGTCGTAAAGAGAAACATTAAATTATCTGAATTATATCCCATTCAAAGTTCTCCGACTTTCTCTAAGTAAAGCATTCTGACTTGAAGACTTAGCAATCTAGACTAGTTTTACCCTGCTCGCAAAGCTGTTCTTTCTAGCTCTTAAAAGTTTCTCAGTAGCTGGATGAAATTGTGCCACATGTTTCATGAATTCGTTGTTATCCTTGAAGGTATATCCACAATCCTCGCACACATGAAGCTTTGAGCGCCTCTCACGGAAACCATATTTGTGTACAACTCCGTGGACGCGGGTGAGGTGCGCCTCGAGCGAGCACCTCTGTGTGAACGACTTGTCGCAATGGTCACACTTAAAAGGTTTGATTCCAGTGTGTGTTCTTATGTGGCGTTTTAAATCAAACGTGTCATTGAAACCCTTGCCGCAGAACTGGCACTGGTAACGCTTGTAGAAAGAGTGGGTCTTCATGTGCCGATTCAGAAGTCGCTGTAGCGAAAATGAGCTGTTGCAGATCTCGCACTTGTATTTGCAGTCATCCTTGCTCGTAGAGTCTGGTTTTCGGCATTGCTTGTGTGCGCGCTCGATTTGACTGAGTACAGTTTGAGGCGGGATGTAAAACGGGCTCCTCGCGCTTTGCTGACCATATGGCGAAATTCCCGAGCAACTAACGGGCGACAGTTCAATATCATATGCGCCATTTGTGTGAGGCGTGTGGATTTGTATTTGTAGAGGCGATCTGGGGATGTAGTGGTGGTAGTTTCTCACATCGTAGTTGCTGGTCAGGGGCTGTAGTCCGGGCGGTAACACGGAGTGCAGATTCTGCTGAGGTATCGGGCAAGGTTTCGCAACTGGCGCTCGGATCAGTTTTGGAGGAGGTGGAAGATTTTGCGATTCCAGGCGAGCGGCTAAGCTGTTCCACCAGCACTCATTGCAGCCACTAAGGCCGGAGATCGGGTTTTCTTTCAGTCGTTTTGCCATGTTGTGTTTATTATGAAAGGCGCTTTCGTACTCGACTTCTTTATGTGTTGGACTTGTTGGGCTTGCGGATCTCGGAGGCGAAGGGATTCCATAATCATGTCTGTCTTTTTCGAAGCTATCTTCTTTCTCCTCCTGCTCTTCATCTTCTTCTACATCTACATCTTCATCTCTAATCTCGTCCTCTGGTTTCATTTCGCTTTCCTCGGACAGTTCTGTATTTTCTTCCACTTCTTTACCCGAGCAAGACTCTGAAGATGAAAAGGAAGACAGCGGTTATATAGGTACGTTTACATACGCAGCAATCTACAGATTTTTGTTGATAAACGCCCTGGGACTTCTATAGCTTGTTCCAGATATTGGAACACATATTGTGACTGGAAGGTTTCAGCTGTTATATCAGTTAGAAAAACAAGTATAAGACCAAAATATTTCTGTTCATCAGAGATAAACATAGAAAAGTTTTGGTCGATGTGATTATCGTCAACCCTTTCTGTTAGTTTTACACGATTTCACCAACTGTTTAAATATTTCTAAGAATATTTTGATTTTAACGCAGCCGTCTCAGTTGGCCCGGAAAGGGGTCAATTTTAGCAGAAAAGACATAGGGCTATAACGTCATGGCTTTTCATAGATTTTCCGAAAGTGAAAAATACTTTATTTGCGTTAGTCAGAAAGCATATTTACAATTCTTTCACAACGGAATACAGTATCTGGGGTTAAAATCGTATGATTGAAAACAAGACTTAATAACAAGGGATCAACGTTTAAAACCCTTCAAATAAGGTTATAATATTAAATAGCTAATAAATCTTCTTTTCTTTTTGTGTACCTAATGTATATAAGCGGATAAAGGCAAAGCCGCGAAGTGCTTCCAAATTCCTCAGGAAGAACAGAAAAACAACCAAACTCCTGAATTTGGGGATTGGAGACTCGGGAAAATATAACTGTTAAAAAAAAATCTGAAAAATAAAAACAAAAGGGAGGTGTTTTCTTTGACTATAATTAGACTTGGAAAAGTTTAAAAAAGCTCTCGAGGTCTGACATGTGTAATATTAAAGTTGGGGTTTGTTATCAAGAGATGCCAGACACGAACGAGAAATTCATACAAAATTGCGGGTGTTTGATAGTTTGGAAACACAGACAAATCCGGCGACTCTCTCATTTTGGTAGACTCAGTGGACGAGAGTAAACATATTCAGTAAATAAAGTTCAATAAAGTTGGCTTGATAGGGAAGAACTGATAAAAATAATACGAAAAGCAGATTTGAGCACGTGTGATAATGTTACAAGCCAAACCCATACAGTAGTTCAAAGCCTTTGTTGTCCTTGGAATGGAAACAGAGACAAAATCTTATCGAGTCTATGTGACTGAAGTGCTTTCTCTCTTAAGTGCCATAATTTGTCAAAGAAATTTCCTAAAAGTCATTCTCTGAAAACTGCTTCGTAATATCACATAACAGGAAAACTTAAAAGAAGTTAATTTAGTGAAATAAATTAAAGTACAATACAGTTGGGAATTTGTTTCGATTCGTTTAGTGCCCAAACGTTTATTACAAAGCGGAAAGAATAGAGTGTAAAAAAAGATTAAATATCATCAAGTCGAGAAGTTCGTGTAAACATGTAAAATTACAATTATTGAAACTTAGTTTGCTAAGAAAGTACCCAAGTTTTTACTTGGGTTTGTTTAAACTTTTCAAGGAAAGAAAGCGAATATAAAGTGATTGAATGATTGATGTATTTGTGTTAATTGTGATCGATAGCAATCTTTGCTTTTATCTCTACTTTGTTAAACATTTTGTAAAGTTCTATTGTACAGTAAAGGAAAGTGAAATTAGACTTGTTCGTGCTTACTAACCCTGACGCCTAAGGACAAACTATAAAAGAACTTTTGAATTTAATAAAAAAAATTCCAAACTCTCTCGTTTTTGCTTGGTTGATTTATTTCTATGTCGATATCTCACTCCTTAATTACAAAACCCACATTAGTACTTTTCAAATAAATGTCGCGAACAAACAGCTTTTTTGCTTTCTTTCTGTATTCAAAAGATATCAGAGACAATGGCTGAATAAAGATTATGAAACGGAGAAAGTGGTTCTTAAAACATGTTCCAACACAGTATTCAAGTCACAGCGTATTCTTAACCGTTCAAAGAAACAATGAACTTCTTTTAACAAAGAAAAACAGTTAGCAATTTTTCCTTATCGGCCAGTCGGTATGGGCTCCTTGTGTGGTTAAATCTGACATCTTTTGGTCGTTTACTTTCTGTTGCAATGTGACAAGTTCTGTCGAGCAAATACGAAAGTCTATGTCATCATTGCCCCGATAACTGTCAGAGAAATGCAGCAGTTCAGTGTATCGGTGGGAAAATATTTCTGCCAACTTTCAAACCAAACGCCGCTGTGTTTAGCCATTGAGCAAACATTACATGAATCCATGTACAATTGTATTCCATAAACTGTTTAATTTTATGAACGCACGCGGCAATCATTGCTTGAACCTCGACTTTTTTTTGCATAAAAACTCTGCGAATCCGCCCCTAAAAAGTAGAAAATGAAAGCTTTAACATGAACTGAAAACATTAGCGAAAGTGTGCGGTACCTGGCTGATAAAGAAAGTTACACTGAAATAAGTAATTTACTAGTTTCGTCAACACGTTAAAAAATAAAGATAGAAATATTGGTAAGATAAATTTTAATGCGGGGAATTCAGACGAACACAAGACTCAAGATGGAATAAATCAATGTAGACGAAAAAAAAGCGAGTTCCAAATCGAATTTGTCAGACGTTCTCAACAAAAGATTTCTTTTCAAATGGGTTTCTAAAAGCAATTACAACTTCAAATTTGAGTTCTTTTTTGTGCTTTTCATTTCTAACTTAGATCTAAGTCAAATATTGATCAACTTCTGGCAAATGTACGTGGATTAATTCAGTGCACAAAATGTTGATGTTTATTCACTTGCGACTTCCTAGTTAAACGTGTATTTAAACGCTAGAGTTGAAACCCAGCTGAGAAAACTTCTAGGCAATGAAATTAGTTCAGTCTTAATAAACGAGTTTTGTTCGCCAAAAGCTGCAATGCATTATCTTTTGTAAAACGTTTTACATTTTGATTTGATCTGTTTGGAGGAACAAAACTGTAATATCGATAACACTGCCAGAGTTATTTCCCGCTCATTCCACAATATATATTTACCCTATCACTCCATAAAAAAGAAATCTTCTCATCTCTATTTCAGCGTTAAGGGTCTTTGACGTCCGATGAGGAAAAAGGAAAACACATCGGAAATGTTGTGTTTAGTTGCTAGACATGCCATCCTGAAACTCTTTCGGAAAGCACACTTGTCCAGAGCTAACCACAACCTTTCACAAGGCCACGTAGACTTTAATCTCATAAAAATTGTGAAATTTACTATCCTTGCATGAAGCCTTCTCCCTAAGTGTAATTTAATTAATTGAAACCACAAAGTCACTGATCTAAAACTGAGGGAAACTACTCCTTAAATTTAGCTAATTAAAAGGACTAAGAGAAATAAGTGAAACCTTACCCGCCATATTTCGTGAAATTAAAATTCTATTAAATTTGACTGAAAAGTAAACGTTCCTGAGTTTCTTAATTTCTGAAGGAAGCCGTCATGTCTACCTACGAATGACAACCCGTATCTGGCTGGTAATTCATTCTGCTGCCTCAAAACAACAAATTTTGTTTCTTAAACCCTTCTACGGTTTACCACCCTTACGTTGGACAAAATTTTCATTACTACAGATGAAATATTGCGGAGTTATTCAAGTACTCGAGATCTCCAGGCTGAAAAACAAGCCCACTACACGCAACTGGATTTGACAATTTCGAAACTGAACACGCCAGTTGATCTAAACATCTGTTCGTTTCCCGTGACTAACATTTAGCATTAATGATCCCCAAGGGTCGAAAGAAAAAGCACTTGTTACGAAACAAATCGCAGGGTGTTATTTTCCCCTCCTACTATTGACCCCAACAACAATAATAGTGGAGATGTACGGTGTCGTGCCGACATGAGCAAGCAGGCATCATGGCTACTTTTGGTTCTTAAAATAATCACTCCAAACGAGACTGGACTTGACAGTTCCAAATCAATTCCCCGTCAAGTTGGCTGACCACGAAAAAAAAAGTTGCACGATTTGAAAAGCACTACATTTAAATCTGAAAGGAATTTACATAAATTCAAATTAGCTGTAATTGTAACCACAAGTTTGATTGATTTTTAGAGTTTGCCTTCTCGGAAATGTTTATAAGTGATGGAAGTTTATGGGCGATTTAAATATCTTAGAAAAAGAGAAAAAGCGAATTCTGTGAGCCGTTGACACAACAAAACTAATTCCAAAGGTTGTGTTATGTTTTGCGTTTGCCTGCGGTCTCTCGTAAAACGTTATACAAAACTTTTATTGTTTTGCAATTGATCTATCCATTAGGGCCTTTGTGGCACGACGTTTAGGGCTTCGCAGAGTAAATTTGAATAAGAATCGAGAGATGATATGCATTGTTGAATTCTTTTTAACGACTACTTCGTAACACACAGCCGTACACTCAGAAATTTCTTTGACCGTATCAACATAAACCAAACTACAACAGTCTGACAAGCTTAGAAATTAGGCACAAAGCTAAATTCATTAAAACTTTCGAAGCGTATTTTTTTTGTAGCAGAACGAAATTCGTGACCGAGCCGCGCGTTTTTTACGTGAGTATGACTATAAACATTAGGGTAATATGCATCCAGCAAACACCTATCAGATGACGGCCTTGTCAAACTCCATATTTCTGTAGCCAAAGCGATAGCTTCGCTACCATTCGGCTCAACAATAGGATTTGTTCATTGCTGATTTTCTGTTTTACAACGGCTTTCCCAAATGGCGCTTCGAAACTGTAATTCTAATGTCGTGATTTGAAGGCCGTGCGATAAAGATCAGTTTACTAGCGCGAGTAACATATACCCATTGTTCTAAACTCGTCTCCGGAACCCCTAAGGAGCAGGGACTATACAATTTTCTTTCTCAACTTCTAAACTGTCTTCCGCAATCAAAAATCACACTGCCCAAAAGGACAAGACATCAGTCCGTTAGCGCGCAGCAAATGACTTGAATGTACAGTAAAGACTTCTAGAACCGTTATACATGATGTTCGTGGAAGTTTTAAAACATCTGTAATGCCATGTCACAAGCCTTGATAACGGTGAATTTCATATATTATGAGACAACAGGAAATACAAAAGAAACTACAAGCGAAATTAGGGGCTTTGAAGGTCGGGTAAATAAATTTCAAAATCGTAGCAGCAGAGAAATTTTCTTACCGTAAGGCGAGCCGTGGCTCGATTCTTCAGTTTCTAGTAAATGTTCTTCAGCTGTTGCGGAAACTCTCCCCTTCTTCTTCTTTATCAAGAAAGATTTAGGCATCTTGAGTTCTTTATCTTGTCTCACAGCCAAAGTAAATGGTATTCTCTGATTCAGATGATAAGCCTTCGCAGTTCAAAGCTAAGAAATGAATAGTTCTTTGATTCGAAGCTTTTCGTGTTTTCACGTGTTTGAGAGTATCTGTATGTTGGCCCGAAAGGTCTCAGGTCGGTATGCGTCTATCGTGAGTTGCACGCAAACTGGCGATCCCTGCTATCAAACCGCTTGTAATCGTATCTGGACTTGCTCCGGTAAAGCCTCTTACGCTCTTAGACCGTTACGTCGTTTGTGGGGCTCGCAGGCCTTGTATAGTATGGCCAGGGGTGTGATCCCATGATATATTGTTACGCTACAAACAATGTTAATTAATTTATAATGTACAGCGTCTATCAATCACTTGTTTGGACCCAATCACCCAGAACACCGCTGGACAATAGAAATCAAAAAACAACAAACATTTAACAATGCTGAACTCACGTTGTGAATTGTTAGGCGAGTGCTTTGCAGTTTTTCTCTTCCGCGTACAAAAAACCGCCGTTCACGAATTCAGTGATAAGAATTTACCTCTAGCTGCGCAGCAAATTTTCAGCTAACAACTTGTCGATTTGGCGCCCATGATACATTAATCCACAAGAGGAGTGGTCACAAGATGGGAGGCAATTATTTTTCTCAGCAAACAAAACCTCGACTTATTTCATTCTCCATAATAGAATTGTATAAATCACCGGCCAGCTAACCGTTGCGAATTCTCATGTAACCAAGCAATTTTCCCTCTAGCTGTAAGGGCATTTAATGAAAATTAAAGGGGAATTGTTTCCAGAGCGAAACTGCTAAATAAATTTTGTTCGGCTTTAGCACTCAGTTTACTGTTTGTTTTTCTTGTTTATAGAATTTAATTTTTAAAGCGAAGTTGACTGGCGTTACATATTCAAAACTTGGCGTTTGAGCTGCGCCGTTTCAATAAAAGCGAGACTGTATGACAACAAAGAAAATTCCGTTTACATTTTCTATTCTTTCATGTCGACTTTGTGGAAACTAGTTCTTAGTAACGGCTAACCGCCACTAACAATGCGCTGGTAACGGATAAGTACAGCCATTACACGTCCAAGCTGGATTTGATTAAATGGTAAAAGAGAAGGTCTCTTTTCTTTAGTTCGCGCTTTCTCGCGTGTTTCAAGAGCACACAAAACAAAATCTTCACGCTGTCACCACTTTAGTTCATTTCGGAGGTTAATTTGATTTTTCCGAATTTTATTAAGAGGTTAAAGGATATTAAATCTCACTGGCGTTAAAATTAGAGAGGGGAGTTTTTTGGTTGACTTTTGCAATTGTTATCCATATTGTGCTTGAATAAATGAGTGCGCGGTTTTGTCTTGTAATATTTACTACTGGGTTCTTCGTATGACATCTTAATTTAATTATGAATATAAAGAGTAACTGGTGATATTACCTGCAATCAATAAAACGATACTGTTGAGTAAAATTATTTTTATGGAGTCTTTGTAGTCGGTCGCTGGGGTTCCTGGCATTTTGTAGAAAACACAAACTTTCACCTGTGTTTCGTCTGTGTTAGTTTCTCACAAAGATTGTTGCATTTAAAATCTAAAAAACGGGATCTTGGCTTTTGAATCCCGTTTCATTGTTTTTACGGGAGTCTGACCTGTCCGTTAGTTAGTTAAAAATTCAAACAATAATAAGCTTTTGCTTTTAAGCGTTCCTGCCAAGACCGCTATGGAAAATGACAGATTTTAACTGCCGCCACTGTGTCGGGTTTTAAATTTCGAAAGTGGGAACTTTAAGAGGGGTCCATCTTCAATACTCGGCGCCACAAAATCCTTTCACGCGAGATTGGACTAAACTCGAAATACTTTAACGGAAGTGACAGTTGCCTCAACAAATCTGCCATCAATATGCGAGTTTCAGTTTAGACAACATGTTGTCGCCACAGCAAATACCTGTCCGCCTTAAACTTAAAGCCATCAGTCGGCTACCTTGGCAAACATCGAATTCACATACTTTTTTGGTGCAGTTTCGATTGTTTGCGAATGTAAACTTCCGACCGACAAGAATCAACATATTCTGGCGAGTTTTCCGGCAAAAATACTTTGCTTGTTACTTTTTGAAAAATTAAATAGCATCGTCCATGAGGCGTGGTTTGGGACAGCACGAAGCAAAATATTTACGCTTTTTGCGCTATACAAAGCCGTGACCGCTTCCTGTCCATTTTAAAGCAGTTTACGGGATAAAAGCTCGCTTGCGGCTAACAAGCACGCGGTAGGAAACGACGGGTGGTAAATCGCTTGAGAATTCGTCCTTTTCACCAACATTACCTTCATTCCCACGACTTGTAATGAAGAGAGTGAAACTTCCTTGAACTCACGGTTTTTTACTAAAAAAAAAAGAAAAAAATCAAGGAGTGTGAATTCAGTGATTTTGACGAAGAACCTAATTTGACGCATTTAAAAACTTCTCGGAACCTTTTACCGAAGAATTTTTCCGCTTAAATTACAGTGCTACAGCTTGGGGATATGTTCAATTGTTTGCCTTTGTAGAAGCGTCTTACAGTTTACCCGTGGGGGTATATAGCGTTCTCGCGTGCGAGATTCGGTTGATACCTGACTTAATTGCTGCACAAGAGCTAACATCTTGCAATAAACTGTACACCGAGTCAAGCCTTCATACCTATTATGGAATAATGTATCATGGATATGGAATCTTGTTCAAAATGTAAAAGCATTTGCTACAAACGCTTACTCTCAGTTCAGAATTTGATTTCTAAAGCACTTAAAAATATTCACCCCAATTTAATATAACCGTTTACACTACGACTTTCTCTCGTTAACCAATATGGCTTATCCGTACCCTCTTGACAAATGCACGCAAAATGGTTTCAAAGGCAAATCTATGGCACGAGATATAAGAAATCCGTCACTTGGCGATAACCGGCTCAAACGGTGATATCATCTCAGATTACAATCCCATATTTTTTAACCTCACACGTTCATAAGAACGAGAAAGCGTGGCCCTCATATCAGCGAATGTATATTAACACCCACAATCCCTCTGTCTGCCAAGGCAGAATACTAAAATTCGGTTTGCGATAAGTTTTTGGTCGAAAGTAGTGCGAACAATGTAAGTGAAAAGGGGCCCAGCCATTTCCCATTTTCTCTGTCCGTAGGGGTAACTGTTTAGCCATTACGGGTTCAAGATTCGATTCAGCACTTGAAACGCTATTAATGCTGTAAAACTTCGGAGTATATTGCAACTCAACACGTGAAAACTTGACTACAAGGGTCATACTATGGTATGTAACCATAAACGTCACGTATTCTTGAAGTAATTCACCTTTAGGATTCGGGAACACGGAATTTTTTGAAAGTGTAGTTATTATGAAAAACCTACAAAACAGTGGTTTGTGTTAACGAGGTTTCTAAATTGACATTGTATATTACAAAATCAAGATATTCAGCTGATATGTTGAGCTGTACTACACTAAATTAACTTTATGCCCGACACACATGTAAACACACTACAAAATACAAAATAGTTTTCGCAAGATTTTTCTTTATGAAATGAATAGATAAAGGTTAGTTTTAGTCAGAGGGTGCTCGGAAAACACATCAAAGGCGCTTTTCGGTGTTGGCGCTTCCTAATGGGTTTTTAAATAGTTCGTGTTCAGTGCAGTCAAAACAGCAAATCTGCGCGATGATGTTTATCAATTTATAATACAATATACGACCTCGTGGTTTAAGCCTCTTGACCCAACGCCCCGAGACTTCTGCTCGCGAAAGACGAATATGCATGTGTCCGTTCCAAGCTCACGAATTGTTATTTAATCGCATGGAAGGCAGGTCAAGAGAATATACAGCACACATGCCAATACTTCTGTCGGAAGATAAATTTTCGTCTCTAGCTTTGCAAGACTAACTGACTTAACCACGGACATGCCCGAAGGCTAGAGCGTACGAGGCCAAGTTTAGCATATTAAACATTTCTACGCATCATTTTGATCCGAAATCTTGTTTACCTTCTCATAAAAAGGATTTTGTGTCGGGTTTTCAGGCTCGTAAATCTTACGTATCAAGAATTTTGACGGAATGTACTTTGACTAAAGCTATATCTAGGTCATTTACTTTTCCAAACGGATTCAGCTGTAGCTTATCTGTATGTTTGGAGTATCTGTGGATGAGTTTTGCATTATTCCATTTGCTGTAATGATTAATGTAATATTAAATATCTGTAGATTGAAATATTGTGATTGTGCGCGGTTTTCTTATGGAAAACAGCTCCTCTGTTTCGGGCGCCGAAATTTTACAGAACTCTCAGAAAAAGAGTGATTTGTCTTTCCTTCGCAATAAATAGTCAGTGTTTGTTATATATCTGAAATAGAAAGCAAAATTAATTGGGGTAATCTGCCATTTTCCTAATCAATCCATACACAACATGTATCTATATATATTATTTCAGCATGCTTAGTGAAAGACGCAAAAAAAGAAAAACATCTTCGCATTCACACGGTTTTCGCTGTTATAAATCTGAACGCTAGATAAATGGCTGCACTGAAATGTTTGAATCAAAGTTACATCCTCCAGGAAATTAGTACATTATGCTCTTAATAGCCTGAGAACATATTAGAATGTAGCCAAACGGACTGGGTTTTAATTTTTGCATGTTTAATTTGCGTCACTGCATTCGCAGGTGGAAAATCACTATCAACTGGTTTTAAAATACTGCAAAGAAAACAAGAACTCACCTTAAACTTAGTGACTCAGCCCTACTTTTGCATTAAGTTTTTTCAAATATGTAAAAACCTTTGAAATTGAAGAAATTATATGAATATGTGGTTGTGTTGATTTGGCGGGGAAAGAGAGAAGGGTTAGCAGTAGTTCGTGGGCGCTAATTTTTGCCGCGCAGCGACTGACGAACTTAGATTTACTGAAATAGATTGCTGACGCAAGTTCTATACTTGCTTCATGTCTGATATCTAACGGTTTTCTCAGTGTTCAAGAGTTCACTTTTTTGAATCTCGAACTAAAAGAAGCTAGCTTCGAAGTGACAGGGCGCCATTGGACCGCAACTCACAGCAGAAATTCCCAAAGTCTCAAAGATCTATCCAGATAAACATTACACTTGATTAATGCATTGACAGATCTAGGAACACGGTATGTTGGAATTCAACAACCTCTTGTTGACTGAGATGTTGAGATGTTGCACGACTCTTGCTGAGCTCAATTTGACCAAAAAAATTAATTGCTATCTATCTGAAATTATTTCAGTGATTTTTCACCAGTAAGCTTCCAGAGTTTTCAAGGAAGATTCAGCTGTGCATTTTATCGTGCTTGCATGAAATTAAAGTATTTAGCCAAAGGTATTGACCCTTTGGTTGGGTTTGGTGACGAGTATTTGGTATCAGCTCGCGACACTTTCTGAGCCTGGCTGTTGCTGATAAACACACTCTTCGTTTAATGAATGGGCCAAGTTTCCTTCCGTATTAGAAAAATGATGATTTAGCGAATAAAAGGGTCAAACATATGAAAACAGCTCTCCTACC
>JAOBYH010439938.1:0-15310 GCA_025403525.1 Umimayanthus kanabou | reverse complement strand
ACACTGAAACGATTGTCTCGAGTGTCTAATTTAAATTTAGAAACATTCAACCGTCGATGGCGTGTTCCGAGTTTTTTTTGCAAGGCGATTTGCCGTTGGGAGTCTGAGATTCATGCGGACGTTTGCCGTATCCAAAGTTTTTTGAAGGGTTGGTTGTTCAATGCCTCAAATACAGTCTCGTTTTTCTTACTTAAAAGTAAACACAGAGACTTTCGTGGCCTCTGTGCATTTTAAAACAGTTTCTACAAATGATGGTTGGACTGGCGAGCGAACCGCCAAAACGAGATCTGGTGACGAGATCACAGAAATCATTCTCCCTATCCACCCACCCCTCCCCCCATAAAATCGCATGACCGTCCCTATATAAACTGCCAGATTTGCGCCATATTGGGTAGCGTTCGCTCATAAAAGAGTTTGTAAGAGCAAAATCCGACAAGACAGAATTCCATAAAAAAAAAAGGTATTAAACAAATCTTGTAGTTCATAAATTTATACAGGCTTACAGTTGTGCATGACGGTTAAAGTATTTGGTAAAATATATGAGTGCTAACTACGTCGTATCGTTTAATCATCCAGGCCTGGTCGCGAAGATTGAACTTTCGCACAACCTATTTTCACCACACTGTCCATGGACAGGGACGATAAGTCGCTGATTTAGTCCGCTGAAATGATATCTTATATTCATGAGGACCTTTAAAACTACTTATATGAAGAACCAATAGGCTTCTCGAAAAGAGTAGGGTTCCGTATTTGTTCGAATAAGTGCAAGTGCCCACCTCGAATAAGCACCCACCTTAAAAGTCAAAAAATTAAATAAGCGCCCAGGGCCATTATTCGAATAAATAGAGTAATGCCGGTGTTATGGCGAGGACCACATAGATTATTACTCCGCGTAACTTGTGTTACTCTCAATAAATAATGTGCTTCTTTATTTTACTCGTCATTACCCGAATGGATGATGTTTGTCTTGTCATTTCAAGTATCTTGCAGGGTCTGGAAGGGTATTCTTGGGATCCGGGATTTCACCACAAAAACGGTGCGGGATTCGGGATTTGACTGCTCCCGGGAAGCGGGAATCGGCGGCCAAAATTGATCACGGGATGCGGGATAGGAATATGCCGAAAAGAAAGTGGGAGGAATGGGAATGCGGGGTCAGGACCACCATTCCAGGCCTTGAGTAAAGTACCGCCTTTATTCGAACAAGCGCCCTTTTCGCTTATTTAATTCAGTCTTGGACTTTTAGCCTTTTAGGGTGGGCGCTTATCCGGGGCCGGGAACTTACTTTAAAATTTCACCATTTTCAGCCACACATTTTCAGTAAGTTTAGTTTCCATCAACAAGAAGGACAAAGAACAAAGAATAAAATGTACGGATTAAACAAAACATAATTTTTTTAGCCTACAACTGGAGTGGGCACTTATTCGAGGTGGGCGCTTATTCGAACAAAGAGGCTTGTACTTTGGTAACCAGTAGCAACGATGGCATCACTGCTTATCCTTGAGCAAACAAACCCGACAAAACAAATGGCGAGAAGCAAGTTTCAGGACAGGTATGTAAACCTTTCTTCGTACTTTGTTTTTCCACACTCTTAAAGTCACGGAAAGAAACTGTTTCTTGCTGGTGAATACTAAAGAGAACTGCCATTAACTCAGTCAACTTCTCGATAATCTTTATACAACTGTACAACCGATACATTGAACCGTCTGCTAATTAACTCGATGATTATAACTACTGTACTTGGTAAGTTGATATACATGTAGCTCACTCTTTTCAGTTAAAATTACGTCAGATTTACTCATTACTGTTGCGAAGACTTTACTCAAAGCTTGCTGACACAGCCTCGATCATGTATATTATGTACAACGTTTGCTGTTTTGTAGGGATGGCTAACTAGAAGATATAAATTCCATGAGTTTAACAGGAGAAGCACTGTGAATATACTTATCTTATTATCTTTACAGATGTGCAGTTATAATACATATATGCACAGTTATCGATGTTTTATGGAGGTTTTACCGGTGTTTAGGTCAGTAAGTGATATTAATCTAATGGGGCATCAGTGGTTGTTTAGAGGAGTTTTCCCGGCAATGCTGAATCTGCTCTGTTCCTCCTACTTTCTCAGTGCTGATTTAGTTCGACTTTCATGAAGGAACCGATTTGTTCAAACAAACATGCAAATACTAATTCCTTCAATGTTAACTTAATACATGTGGCTGAGCGAATATTAATATTTTCTGTTTATATAGTCCGGCCGTTGTTTAATTTGGGAGTGTTCGGGAGTAATATGTTGAATTGATATTCGGAGGCGTGTCAGTGGAGGACTCAACCGGAATCTGTACTTAGTTTACCTTAAGAAAACTTTAAATTCAAATCCAGTTACCATAAATAATAAATTATTCTAGAAGAAAACGGTGGCTAGCGTGACATGGCAATGTTATCAAGCAGTATATATATGTTCCTGCGATATATCGACCGTTAGCATATACCCAACCAGTGAATAGTGTTTTTCGCGCGCTGTGATTGGTTCACTAAGCGATCGTGACAGCGCGCGCGACTGTTTTTTAATGATTTTGTTTTTTTAAAAGGCCTGTTTCTCACTGATTCACTGGTTGGGTATATGCTAACGTAATTATTCACCTCAGTGTCGGTGAATATCCTGGTCTATTCACCTCCACTTCGGTGAATAATTACTCGATATTCTCGTGCCTTGGCCACTCCCTCTTTATATAGAATGAACGCTCTGACATGCACATGCAACAGCTGTCAGTTTACACTCTTTTTGTATTATAAGAACTTAACGTCTAATTTTTGGGCTGAGACTGAATATTCTAAACTTTTTTCAGGATATCATACACAAACATTCCGGCTTATAAAGCCTTAAAGGTTCTTGAAATGTTTGTCTGAACACATTCAAAGCTTGTTCCCAACATCTAAATCAAATGTGAAATTGCGTACCATTTTCAAAATTGATAATATAAAAAAAATTTCACTTCTCAAATTGTTCTTAAATTTTGGACTTTTCTGCCTCACCGTTCTTACTAAAAGTTTATTGTAAAAAAAAGTGTAATACAAGAGAGTTATAGGTCAGAACCTATTGTGTTGCCTTGTTTAGTGATGAGACGACGTTCCTGGTTGTCGGCTGCTCAAACTGATCAATTTGTCGTTTATCCGACAACCAGCTTCAACTGATACTTCAGCAGGTTTAAGCCTGGTTTCCGTATAATAGTCTCTGATGTAAGGGTCGTCTCTGTGACAGAATTTTTTGTCAAGCAGTCTGGACGATTTAAGCCTGTTTTCCATACACTCGTCTCTGTCGCAGAATGTTTTGTCAATCGATCTGGACGATCATATGGAAACACTCTTGCGATTTTTTCAAACAATCCTTACGTCAGAAGCGAATCGATCGTCCCGATAGAACCGTGTTCTATCCTTGTGTCTCGATTGCGTGACTAAAAATTATGTGACAGGGACGAGTCCTTACGTTAGAGACGGTTATATGGAAACCAGGCTTTAGGAAACAAGGAACACACCTTCAGTTTAACAGATCATAGAGGTGCGGCCTGGGTTGAACTTTGAGCGACCTTCTTTCGCCACAACTTCCGTGTGGGATTTCGCGACATTCTATCAGGGTGACTTAAAAGAGCCCACGTATACTTCTCAAAAAGACCGGTGTTATGGTCTGTTAACTGAGGGTGCAAGGTAGTGTCTCGCAGAGAAATCGTTGTGCTTGAATCGCTAATAACCGCGGTCTGGCTAAGACTCTCCACCATGGAACCATGCATTTGTTGTTTTAAACAGTTACCGAAAAGCCCCACGGGGAGCACCTGAAAATGTACTGTAAAAGTAACGTGTTGTATAAATCGGTGTCGCGTTTCTGTGGCCTGTTTTCAGAATGTCAAAGCAGTGATACACACCTTATCTAAGATCGAGCGGTTACAGCAACGGCCAAAAACAGCAAATGATTTGAACGTAGCTTTTTAAGGTTGAAGCGGCTTAACTTTGACTTCAGAAAGACAGCAATTGTACCTGCATGCTGAGTACTCCTCTGCGATGATTTTGATAAGGGCGTGCACCATTTTGTGCCGGTGGCAAGGCACCAAGTGTGAATACAGGGGCTTAGCCAGGATTTTCCCTGGGGGGGGGGGGGCAAGTGTTTTTCAGAGAAACGTTCACTTCTAGTAGACAGACTGGGACGTACCAGTGAGTGTTATATTGAGGTAGAACAGAAAGGATGGGGGGCCTGGACCCCCCCCCCCCTCTGGCTACGCCCCTGGAATATATCAGCAAAATACCGGTTATGTTCCAATTTTGTTGATTTTGTTGGCCTGTTTACAGTAATGCGTGTTTTATCTGTTCTAAATTAGGGTTTATGACTTCTTCAATTTAGACAGAAATATAATGATAGAAATTACGTCTTTCAAGTATGAAATAGGGTCAGGGTTTGAAGGCTTTGCCGGCTAACTCCCACTCAACATATCGGTGCGTACCACCCCCACTCCTCTGGGTCTTTTGCAAAACTGAGTTTATGGAGTTAAAGTTGTAATTGGTCAGGCTATGTCTCAGCGCTGCAGATTGGCAGGTGTGCCTATGAGAAAGGGGTCACTTAGAAGTTAATTTGGTAGACAGTTTCAGTTGTGTATTATATCACGCACACACGCACATACAGTCATTGATACAGAGGGAAATAGATCGCACAGCTGCATGCTTTTAGAAATACATATTTTTCACGATTTTACCGCGTCCTGAGGACTTTCAATGTGAAAAATATTGGCCATAAATTTTTAATGAATTTCAATCTTCTTCAATTTAAACTACAGAACTTTTCCCTTTTCTACTTTGGAAATTGAATCAGGCTTGATTTACTCGCGATGCAATTAATTAGTTTTGCTTTCGCTTAAAGCTAGCTAGGAAACTATATACTGTTCGTAATCAATAACTTAGTCCCATTATGGCTGATATAAAACACTGAAAACAATATTCTATGTTCAATTGTTTTTCAGAGTAAATAATGCAACAATACAAAATACAAAATACAGGCCTCTACATCATTGTAAGAGCTCTTGTATAGTAGTACTAATTAGTAATGAGAGAGAAAATTGTTCCCATTATTTAAATTCCTCGCCCCACAAGTTCTTTTTCTGTTGCAAGATTATTACTTTTAGCAAATAAATTTACAATACTTTAATTTGTTTCTCATTCGAGAACTTTGAAACATCAGGCTTGTGATTGTGAATTGAATTTACGCTTATTGTTGTGTACTTCTAAACCATAAAATATTAATATAGCTGTGCCATGCTTCATTTTCCGATAGGCGGTGATGCCCTGTTCCTTGCTGCACAGAAGAGTTTACCACAGCCAAGAGAAAAACACGCGTTGCTTTATTTCTTCGGATTGCCGTGGAGTAAAGTTTGACGTTTTTTACTTCAGTGTTAAGCAATTCTTTTTTTCATTTGACGCTTGACGATTTATAGGATGACAAATTTCTTAAAAGAATATAATTTGCTTCACGAAAAATCGCCGACAGCAAATCCCAACATGCTTGGACATGACGAAATCAACGCATGTTTTTGCTTGCCTTTAATGGTAAAATTAAGTCAGATTAAGCTGTAACTTAGGAAACCACCTTTGTTGGAAAAATAATTTTCGTAAACTGATACGTCGCCTTGTAAAGCCATAAATATAATGGAAATTGAGAACAATCGGATCGCCGTTGGTTCCGCATGCTCAAAGAGTTTGTATGCGCGAGTCGTTCAACGAAGGGCATTTACAAAATGGATAAACTTACATTTGGGAGTCGCTGATATTCAGATCGAAGATGTCATTACTTTAAAAGAGAGCAGCATCACCGGGGTATTGCTCGAAGTTTTGACTGGTAGAGAAATTCCAGTTTCGCATAAAGATCGGAAATCAAGGAAAAGACAAAGACTAGAGTGGGAGCGAATTCGCAGTTTTCTGGAAAGCGAAAATCCCGACTTCAATGTGTTTGGTAAGTACCATTAAATAACAGTCCTGACCATGAAAATATTAAAGCCATTAGCGTCAAGGTTAAAAGCAAATTAAAATTAACTATCATTTTTAAATCGAATTTTCCTTGCGCCGGAAATGTATTAACTGTACAGAACTGTACAGGAATACAGAAATAGAACATGAGTCAGGAGTGTTTATTCAGTCCAGGTTATTTTAATTTAAAATTTTGTTTTCACTTGCATCAGGCGTCATGAGGAACATTTACTGTATATTTCTTGATCTACGTTCTTTGTGGTATCAAAACAGTTTTGGGAATTGGGATATGGGCCTATATTTTCCTCAACAAAAACATTCAGAAAATTGAGAGATTAATTCGAAAATATTTCGTGAACCTTTAATTTCATTCCAGTCAGCTTACCAAACGCACATATAAACATACCTGTCGATTTCATTGTATATTTTGTATGACCAAGTGATGACATTAAATAGATTAATAGAATCACTTACCAACAACACATTTTATTAAAATACCGTTCAATATAGTATTTTTTATGAGATCAGTTCACGCTGACAAATTTCATATAATTGACAGAACTGAATCGCGTGCTTTCAAACGCAACGCCAGAGCTGAGCCGGAAAATCTCGGACGTGGTTTTTTAATCTGAAGTCTCATTTCAAGGATACTTAATTCAAAATATATCAGTCCCGATTAAAAGGTTAATAGGTCACACCGTCACGATGTCGAGCTCGACCGCCGAACGATATCAACATTACATTTATCCTTTCTTAAAAGTGTTTAAATCCCGGAAGGCAAATTCTGATCATGCTGAACTCAAATACCGCTTTGTATGGAACTGTAACTGAGCAATCACACCGCAGAAAGGAAATTCTGAAAAATAAACAATCAACTCTTCAAATTCTCCTTTGATTGAACTAGAGGCTAACTATTCTCTGGAAAGCATCGTTTACGTCCTTTAAACCACCGACATTTCGCGTGAGTAGGTCGCAGACAATCTGGACGATTTTTTTTATTAGACTCTTCCCAGCATGCCTTGCGACGTGCAATTATATAACTACCATACATATTAAAAACTTAAATGTATGCAAAACAGAAGGGCGGAAAAGTGCATCTCGAAACTCCCTTAAAAACAGAACAAAAAGAATGTGTTGCCGGTCAACAGTCCTCCGCATCTTCTTTCGCTTTGCACAAAGTCTTGTGGGATCGCCAGGGGGAAAAGTTCCGGCCAAGCCAGTGTGGAGGAGTGTTGTGGCTGGTACGCCCTTCGAGAAGAAATGTAAATCAATGTTTTCAATTATTGTTGATGCACTTGGTTACAATCACTCACCGTATTGGTTCATAAGTGTTACGGCCAACAAGCCCCGACATGGCCGTTATGATCTAGTTCTGCCTGATCAAAAAAAAAATCCAGTGTTTTATCAAAAGGGTAGTTTGTCGTCCGATTTTCAGCGGACTTAAGCACGAAAACTCTGTGCAACTGAGACACGATTCCCTTCAAAGTTCAGGTTGCAATATGTTGTTTTGACCTGTTTATTCGAAGCAAAATAGCTGCTCATTAAAAACCAATCATTCAAACCAGCCTTGAATACAATATACCGATTACTATAATTCATTATACTAGTTTACAGGGGAATACTTTTATAGGTTGCGCAGGATCAAATGTCTTGCTTTATATCTCGCTTTACTGACTAGGAGATCTGAAACTTTGTCGGTATGGCTGCGCGCGAATTTTACTTAAATCTTCTTTGCTCGAAAACAGATTTCTTTTTTTGGCAGGTATTGAAACCTATTCAAAAGTTTCAAGTCAAAGCGAGTGAAACCACAACTGAAAATTATGACTCAGTACATGGACTTCCCTTTTGGAAAATGAGCCCAAACTTTGCGTCATGGGCGAAGACGAACCATAGATTTGTAAAACTATGGAACAATCTTCCGAAAAAAAACAGTAGAAGCGGAAGACATTGGTGCGTTTAAGAAAAGCTTAAAACTAGCTACACCTCAATATCTAAATCATCTACCAACAGGTAGAAACGTTGCAATATATTTTAGTCCGTTCTTAACACATTTTCAACCGTATTATCATTTATTTACCTGTATTTATCACAATTCATCATATTTGCGGGAGTTGTCAAATAGGGCTAACCTTTCAACTTCCCTTCAGGGTGCCCTTTCTTTTCCTCTTCTTTCAAGTATTTGTTTTGCATCTTGAAAAAAATATGTATGTATGTAACTTTTCTGGACTGACATGAACTGATGAAGTTTGTGGAAGCATGTGAAAAAACATACAGTCAGCCATTACGCAAAAGCTTAAAACTTTATGGAATATCAGCTGGAAGTGCTAAACTGGTTCTGAATTGAGTCCGTTTTCATATAGCAGGGAATTATTTTTCACGTTTTTGGCGATTACTTGGCGAATCGCGAAACGGATAAGCAGTACCCGCAGTTTTTTTTTCTAAAGAGTCAAACCTGTAGCTGAGGCTGAAAGAATTCTTGCAAAATGGCGAAAATAAAAATTATCGTGAAATACACATTTCCGAAAGCGCAGAAGTTTTGCATCCCAATCAGTCGCAAATACGGAACAATCAGTTAACACACCAAAACATCTCCGATATAAATTCGTTCCATACAAAGTCATCCGTTACAAAGTTTCTAATACAAGATTGCATTCGTTTGATCCCAGATTCATTTTTAGACTGTTTTCGTGTGATATGAATGGGCTCCGCGAAAAGTGATCCGGCACGTCTTGCTCGAGTGCAAACATTTGAGGCTGTTTTTCGCGGTGCATTGTTCACAGATCAATGCAGCTTCAGTATCCTCAGGGAACTAAATGCGATACCTGTTAATATCCAGTCATATTAAAATATGGAAATTGTAAAATGCTTGTGTGTTCATGGCTGGCATAATATGCAAATTACATTGACTGATTTCGAGCGCCGTTGATAAGACGGAAGAACGGCGTGTGTTGGAAGGTGGCTGCCAAAACAACGAGTTTTTGCTTTGCTTTTGGTTGCTCTATGGCAAAACACTTTCAAGGATAGCCAAAAGGTAAGCTTTACAATGTAAAATCGTTCTGTTCGAGATGACCAGACAGGCTTTGTTGGAATCTTTAATTTATTGAATTCTCAGAGCAGAACAATATTCTGTTTTTAACTTCCCGCAACATATGTACTGAAGAGTCGAGATTTTAGAACAGAGAGACAGCGCCTTCAATAGTTTTTCTTCACATTCACACAAATCGTTCAAAAATTCAAAGGGTAGTCGTTTTATAAGGTTCTGGTCTGGAAATAATTATATTTATATGTCGAAAGGATTTGTTTTGAATTAATTCGTAAGCGAACTAGCCAAAGTTGATGAAGATTGTTGCTCGCCATATTGGACATGGGTCCTCTCTTGGATTTAATATGGCGGGTTTTTCAACGTTTGCTGTCTCACGAAACAAACACGTTACCTTTCCCCAGCGAGTTTTGTCTGTAGGCTACATAAGACTGTACGTTTGTGTTGTTTATTGCACATTTGTTCGTGCTGAACGTAAGATCAGTTTGTGGAGCAAACAAAAACACCTCGGAAAATGGATATCGTTCGGCCAGTTAATACCATGCTAATAAAGTAAATGGGTCGTAGCTTTCTCAAGTGCCGATCAAAGCATAATTGAAACATATTCGCCATTTCTTTGAAAATATTGGCACAGGAGAAAATTTATTTACTTGAAAATGCTGAATATTGTGATGTTGATAATGCAACCTGTGAAAAATATATTTAGCATATTTATATTAATCCTTTGCATGGTTACTGCATTTAAAATATAATAAATGATAATCCTTTACTGTAAAACTCTATTAAAAGCCGGAGAATCTTGACTTTCATGAACATACTTTGAACACGTCTCATAAAATGTGGATTGATAAAGGTCCTTTCCTTATTTGTACCTATCCGAAACTGTGATGAAAGCTTCTTATTTTATTTCGTTTTAGTTTATTTATAATTCATAAACTTTCTTCTTAAATGTATAGGACGCCAATTTCAGTTCGTATTTTTAAATTAAAATTCACATCTGCTTTCTCGTTCAGTTTTTCCCTTTGTAAAACAGTTACAAAATGGCGCCTTTAATCCAAGCTATCCTCCTAACTCAAACTTACAATAACAAATCTTTCTTGGAAAGAATCGATTTAGTTTAAAATTTGTTTCACTGTTTGCGCGTGGCAAGGACACGTGCTTTTTGTGACAGGAAAAACTCAAACTGTGAAAAAACAACGAGAGCGCCAATTTCTTTGTTTCTCGCGTTTTCCTTTTATCGTTGTGCTCAAAACGCGTAAGAACAAAGAGTTTAAAAGAAACATAATTTCTTGCATTAAAAGAGTTTATTTTGTTTTAGATATTGGTGGAAAACTCTCGTGATAACGAAAAAGCAAGATCTCGCGAAGTCCGACAAAATATATTGGTTTGTGTAACACGGCGAGCTCGCGTATTTTTTGAGTCCAAATTTCTTTTTAAAAAAATCCTAAAATTTGTAAAGATTGGGAAAATCTCCGAAAATAGTAGACCATCTGGTATCTCATGTAAATCATCCTTGTTATAAACAAAAGAAAGGACGGCAGTATTTGAGTATTTTATTACTGAAAGAGCGGACAGGTGCCGACTCTTTAGTCCTTGCCCCACCCCATATTATAGTCAGTGTACCATACTAAATCAACATGTACGCACCTAAGACGCTGTCTTTGCTACTTCAACAGAGGTTGGTGAACTACTAGAAGGCTCCGTTGACGAAACTCTCGCTTTTATATGGGAACTTATTGAAACATTTCTGATAACGCCACAGAAGATGATGTATGGCCGGCCGAACAATTCAGCTCGGGATTTCATCCTAGCTTGGGTTCGTGAAAAGCTTCCTCATCGAAATATTAAAAACTTCACTACTGACTGGCAAGATGGCGTGGCAATATGTGAACTGGTAAATGCTATTCAACCAAACCTTATCCCAAAGAAACTCTACTCTGATAAGGAAAACTGGGAGGGAAACGCAAAGCTTGGAATGCAGATAGGATACGACGCGTTTGGCATACCGCAAATTATTTCCCCGTACGATGTCGCTTCTCTAGAGCTTGACGAGCTTAGTATTTTGACTTATATCGCTTTATTCTGCAAATATGACAACATGGAAAACCAGAAAATGCACGAGCACAACAATAATGAATCCGTAGCGAAACAAGAAAAGAGTGATACTGCTTGCAGAGTCTATGGAACAGGGTTGAAAGCAGGCGAGCTTGGAAAAGTTGCGGAGTTTATAGTTGAGCTAAACGGCGCCAAACCCACAGACATCACCATTGCTGTGGAGTGCAAACCACTACAAGGAGAGTACGAAGAAAAACCTGAATTGAGCGTGAAACCGCTGGGAAAAAGTACGTACGTGGTGAAGTACTTACCAACGCGTCCCGGGGAATATGTCATCAGCATTCTGCACTGCGGCGCTCACATCTTGAGAAGTCCGTTCTATCTGACAGTGAACGAACCACAAAACACAAGCTCTAGAAATAGCTCCGGAAAGTTTCGCAATGGCGAAATAGCTGGAACATCTTCTACAGAGTCGCTCTCAAGCACAGGGACCCCTAGTTCCGAGTCCTCATCATCGTCTGAAACCCCCCAACCTCACAAGCCAGACAAATGCGTGCGTCCAAACTCGCCCCAGTCTCGCTCGTCGACGTCTTCGGACCCAGTTTACCCCCACGATGCACAGAACTCTTTTAGCTGTGATATTTATAGCAGTTTGCCCTTGAACAAGGCGGAGGGGCCGGGACTTCTGGTCGGCGAAGTTGGCCGCGTAGGGCGGTTTACTGTTCTGACTGACAACAAAACCAAAGGTCCCTTGAGTGTGTGTATAAGCTGTCCTGCGGTTTCTATCCCAGTGCCATATGTTAAGAGCGAGAAGAAAGAGGATTATACGGAGCACCGCGTTATGTACATTCCTACAGAGCCTGGGGCCTATGAGATCTACATCAAATGGGGCGAGGACCCCGTAAAGGGAAGTCCATATAAGGTATTCATAAATGACGTCACCGCAGAGAATGAGGTGCAAAGAAATGACCAAAATGGAATGGAGAGAGTCGGGAAGGAGAAAGAGAAAGAGAAGATATGTGTTTACTATTCAGCGTCTTGTACAAGCCCAAAGGTTCGGAGTGATAAACAGCAACTTGAGAGATTTCTCAGAGACAAAGGGATCACTGAGCGCCCCGACTACATGCCTTGGGTGGCACTTGACCTTGACTTAAACAAGACAGAAAGAGATAAGATTATCGAAATGGCTGGTACTAGAAAAACACCAATGTTATTTGTCAATGATAGATACATAGGTGGGTTTGAGGATATTTTCATTATGGACAAACAGGGGCGTTTTGACGCGTTATTTAACTAAACAAATGCTAATCGAAACGCATGACTTCTTGGACTGTTTTAAAGTTCCTTAAAAGTAACAAAGCAATATGTTCATTTGCCTTGTTGGCGGGATATGGCTGCACGATTGGTCACTTCTCAAGCTTCGTTTACATTATGCGGGAAAATTTTTTACTAGCTGGTACAAGAATTTATCCGGTATAGTATGAACAGAAAACGTTCTAATGCCGTGGTTATTCGAATAAGCGAGCTGGGCGCTTATTAAATTTTTACCATTTCCAGCCACACATTTTCAGTAAGTTTATTTTTCACCAACAAAACAAAGAAGAAAGAACATTGCTCTAACTTCATACCAAGTATTTGCGGTTTTATCGTTTTTTTTGTTTTTTTGTTTTTTTTGGGGGGGGGGGGGTGGCGCTTATTCGTGGATGGGCGTTTGTTCGAATAAATACGGCACTTGTTATTGATGTCTATTGATTCTGAAAAGGTTGCAGTATAATCACGCTGTACTAGATAGCTCTTGTGCCGGCACGAAGTATGGCTGGGCAAAACAAATACACTGTTGTTCCTATTGGTGTTTACAATAAGGTTTTCACGGAACAAAAAGCTATCTCGCCAATATGTGACGTATCACTTTCGAAACCGTTGCGTCCTACTTTGGAATTGGCGTGAAGAATGTGCACGTAAGCACAAACGCAAGGATCAAAAGTTTTATTTTTTTCTTAGGCTGTTCTCACGAGGAACACAAACGACTCAGGTTCGAATTCAAGCGCGAGAGAAAGGAACATTTTTAGTTTTGCGTTTCTGCCTGCGTCAGTGGTTGTGCTTGCGTCAATGAATGTATTTGTGTCAATGATTGTGCTTGTGTCAAGGCGTTTTCATGATGAAATAAAAGCTCTTGTGTTCGCGCTTACGTTGCTTGTAAGACCGCCTAAGCTAAAAGTTTACCTGTCTAACATGAAGTACGGAGAGTTTGTGTCAATGCCAATTCAACCTTAGCTTTGATATCGTGCACCAGTTCAGGAACAATAAAACAGTCTTACTTGAAGCGAATTTTTAAATCAACCTGACAAATTTTCGTTTAGTTATGCATTTTCTTGACATTTATTTACGCTCTCTAGAGAAACAGATTTACAGCTAAAACAAACCTGACAACAGTTGTCAAACCATATTTAAGATTTTGATTTCTAAAATCGCGGGAATTATCGTCATAAAAATTAGATAAATTAATCTAAGAATCAAGGTTGTAAAAACGTAGAAATAATACTATGTGCGTGATGTTTCAACTCAATATCGCTAAAAGAAATGCTGCTAGTTTGCTTTTAGTATAAAATGTCGATCAAAAACCTTATATTTAAATTATTCGCTGTAAAAGCTTAAAGCGAAGTAAATACAAAACTTGCAACTAATTGTATCTTGTTGTTGAGTTGTTAAACTTAGTATAAAACGTATATCATATTGAATTTTATTGATACAGAAGATTATGACGTTTTCTTGTTGGGGTCCACAGAACTAAAATCACAGTCTCAAATAAGCCACTTTCCCAATCATGCGCAGAATCAGGTTAGGGTTTCAGTTGGCGGACCACACGATTCGTAAACATGGCAGATTCGGCGAAGAAGCTAAAAATATCGGCAATTTCTGAAAAAAAGATCAAACTTAAAAAATGTCGCAGAATAATGTGAACAGGGGTTGTTTCCAATACCAAAGCCCTTACTTTGCTTTGCGTATGATTGGAAAAGTGGCTTGTTCGAAAGGACATTGTTTCCAAGTTTAATCCTCAGGTTAGGAGTTCAGCATCTTTGGCGCACGTCTCAAGTTGCGCGCTGTTGAAGAAATCGGTAGAATGTGCTCATCATCTAAATCGCATTCCATCGTAAGCTACAATTACAGAGAACAGAGATAATTATACAGTTGGTTAGTTAACTCTATAGTATTGACCAAGCTATTATCCGTCTAACTATGGCGCGCCGTTTGTTTCAAAATTCAATTTGTTTCCCTGATGCAAATTACTACACCTTCATGTGCGGTTTCATCACTTCTTTCCTATTACTGACTTTATATTTTATTTTTATCCCTTGATAAATACGTAACATACCATCACATCTCATATTCTTCCTTCGTTATATTTTACACCTTAATATAATCATATGTGATTATTTGTACCGTGACTGTCATTGTATGAACCTTCGTAGTTCATATTGCACCTTCATATTATTTTTATACCCAGATAAAAATAAAAAACCACCGACGAAGCGCGTTGTCATTTTTACTACACCTTGATACTGTATTTCAACACCATGATGTTCAGTTGTGCACCGAGATAGCCTTTTTATACCGTGACATGGTTTCACTACACCTTGATACTATATTGCAACACCTTGATGTTCAGTTGTGCACCAAGATAACTTTTTATACCTTGATATGGTTTTACTACACCTTGATACTATATTGCAACACCTTGATGTTCAGTTGTGCACCGAGATAACTTTTATAAATACCTTGATATGGTTTTACTACACCTTGATACTATATTGCAACACCTTGATGTTGAGTTGTGCACCGAGATAACGTTTTATACCTTGATATGGTTTTACTACACCTTGATACTATATTTCAACATCTTGATGTTCAGTTGTGCACCGAGATAACTTTTTATACCTTGATATGGTTTTACTGTTAGGTCAATTCTAAATAGCTGCCGTTCTACTTCTTCTATAAGGACCTGCAGTGAATGGCTAAGTTCTTTCACCTTTAGACAAACATAATTAGCTTCATCGCCGTCGAGGCTGGCCTCAGCATCTTGAGACGTTTGTGCAGCTTGAATAATTATCTCGCAAGCCCTCCTACTCGTCTGCAGTCGTATGAGATAGTCGTGCAAAGCATCAGCGCCTAGAGAGAGTAGCCTACTTTCAACTTCACTACAGATGTGAAAAACGT
>JAOBYH010437717.1:0-15336 GCA_025403525.1 Umimayanthus kanabou | reverse complement strand
TATCCTACTGATGATCAGTTACTGATTTGCTTTTTATTTCAGCGACATCATAGTGGTCTGTACAGTTTCAATTTACAGACGCCGACTATGAAGCTATTTTGCTACGCAGATAGCTTCGAAAACGACTAGTGAAGCCAGGAGGAGGACATCTTGTTCGTTCAGCTGAGGGCTAAATGTCATAGCTGGTTAGAGAGCCGGGGAACCCTCTTGTTTTCATATCATTTCACTGTTGATGTTTGTAACTTGCTGTAAAAGCACGTGTGACCATTTGACAAAATGAAAAACAATTTGTTCCATATCAAATTTTACTCCGAAACGGTAAATGGGTGACTTGAATTTTGGCATTAAGTGCGATCACTGACTGATCAGAAAGTTTGGCAACATTTTTTCGTCAACCCTGAACGACTCATTCCGGCAACTTTTTCCATTTTTTTCCACTCCTGGTCAAGTATGGTCCCAGATCGTAAATGTACTTTTCGTGCTCAGTTTTATTGGAACAGTACTTCCTTTCCCACCGAGTACATGTTGTGCACACATGCTGCAAGGTATCTCCTCTCCATGAATGAGCAAAGGAACATCGATCTGTTTGTGAACCTTGAGTGGCCTGTAGATGTATTATACATTCTTTCGATTTCCTTACACCAAGGACAAATGCACCATGATGTATACGGCCATATTCATCTTCATACAGCATCTTGAAATTCAAGGTCGTTTTTCCATGCAGATGCTTCCCCTTTACATCTAGACATGCTTTCTTGGGCTGCGACTCCAAACCTACTGACGAAGGAGGCTTGGACTGCGCTGCTGGCTCATTCAGTGCCTTCGCATAAGAAAGTTTGCTCTCCTGTGCAGCTGCTCCCGAGGATGACACAATAGTCTGGGATACTTTGGACAGTCTACCACCACTTGCTCGATTAGCTGTAGCAAAACCCTTTGCTCGTTGCAAAGGGGGCGATCTTGCCACTGTGTACAAGCAGGGATCAAACGATTTTTGTCCAGCATTTGGTTTTCGTCGAGTTGGTTGTCTTGACATTGCGGAACCATCATGTCTAAATGGGTGCTGATCTCTTTCTTCGACTGATAATTGATTTTGTACTTGGGAAATGGTTTTCATACTCTCAAATTTATCGTTATTAACAGGGTCGTAAGCATACGGTCCGGCAACTGAGAATCCCAGGTAGAACCACAAATCGTCCTTACTGTCATCGGGATACCGGAATTCGTCAAATCGCACTTGAATACCTTGGTAAATAATCACTCCTTTCTTGAGGACTGCTTTGTAACCACGAAGCCGTTCTAGTTTTTCAGAAACTTTTGAGCTCCTCCAAAAGTGAGTTTTGGATTCTTCTGATCTTCCCTCTGTCTGAGAGATCTCATTGGCCGAGACAAATGCATCCAAGCCTCTGCCCCCTCCAAGAAAATATTCTGGGCGTGACTTGCGGCTGAATTTGCCACTTCTTCTCTCATTCACCAATTCGTCGCATCTCTTCGCAGATTCTTTTGCAATAGTCACGTTTGTGTCCAAGCTACCATTTGGAATCGGGAAATGCACCATATAATTGAACAGGTGAGCCCATTCTGAGCTACGATGCTTTGCAGTCCATCTTCCTATGATGGTCTTCAATTCTTCCAGTGAGGGCTTCGTCACAAGACAAAGACAGGCTTTGCAGCAAATCAAGAACGCATGAGCAGTTCCTCGGCCATTGATGCACGGATCTTTCAAGATGTTATATATTCTGACAACATCCGTTAATTGCATGTTCTTCCATTCGCTGTAAGGATTTTCATCCTTACGGAACAGTATGTCTTGAACAACCTGTTCACAGTACTCGGGCTGTGACATACTAGAGGTCGACGGCAATTCTGCAAGAGCACTTCGGTCGAGTCCGGTGACTTCATAGAATTTGCGACGACATTCTGATGCCATGATTTTTGCATTGTTCAAATGCCGTTTCTCTGTTTCATCATGTGTGATTATCTGGCGGACCTTTACGTCATGGAAAAGTCCATTGAGCTTCTCCTGAATGACACTCATGAATCCTTGAATGTATTCATGATCCTCGCCATCAAGTTCTTCCATACCGGTGGGCATTTCCTCCTTCTTCAAATACCTGGTAAAACTTGAGCCTTCACTAAAGCAAGGGAGAGCCTTGACAATTTCAAGAAGAAGATTAGTCAGTTGAAGTTGGCCAATAAGCGGATACTGGTTGCTGTTGTGGTCGCTTTCGGCAATATTGACTGCTTTTTCATATATATATATCCATCGCTCGGCGACAGGTGTCAGTTGCAATCTTTACCACGTCAAACTTGTCTTGGCGCTTTCCTTGCTTCATTCTATCCTTGAGAAATTTCAGATGCAGCATTTCGATGAATCCCTTCGTAACATAGTGATGCGTTTGCGTAGGATGGAGAGTAGTTGCCATGTCTACAGCCAAGTGAGCAGCGTCAAACCCAGTACTTGGCATATTCACTGCTCTTTCCCTGTGTTTCTCAATTATCCCAGTCATTCTCAGAATGAGATCAGCAAACTCGTTGACCTCTGCGGGGCCAATTTCACGTCCAATGAACCGTGCCAGTTGCTGCCATGCATAAGCTTTCTTCACTTCATCTGATGTTCTGTTGCAAAGAGTGATCAACACTTTAACAGCTTCACGTAAGCCTTGCTCTTTCGTATGAGCTTGCTCGATGTTCATTATATCCATGATCAGTTTTGAATATTTCGACCGAACTTCCGAGATTCCAAAAACTTCGTCTTCCGAGTCAGACTCTAGATGCTCACTTTCTTCAGTGCTTTCTAGTAAAACCACTGGGTCGGAGATTCTTACACGGTCAAGAAAGGTTTTGACAATATCATTTGTCAAAAACCTTGTGACATAGGCTTGTCCTTCAAAGAGGTTTTCCAATACATCCATCGCGGTCATGTGCAAGCTGATAGAATTGATCACAACCTCGGCAACGAGAGGATGTGCCGGCCTCCATCCATCAAAGCCAAACGTTTCATTGTGGTCTTCAAGAAGCAGTCCTCCAAAATTGTCATGAACTTGTTTTCTCACAATAGACGCTGTTTTATCACCACTTGCATAGTAAAGCATGTCGCTGACAATTGTATGTGGCAAGATTACACGACTGTTGCTGTAGAAGTAAAGGAAACAACAATATCGCAGTATGTCATGGAAGACTGACTGTGCACTAGTGGCAAAATTCTGGCGTAAAATGCTGTCGATGTGATTCTTCAGCCTTTCTTCAATTTTGAAGTACTCTCTTCCAAACAGTTCTAAACCAAACCATAGGAAGCGCTTCTCTCGCTCAAGGACCTTTTCCACACCTCTTCGTCTCGGAAGATCTGACTGTGTCACATTGATGAGGACCTCTTTAACGAGATGCAGCTCCTTCTGATCAAGCTGCCTCAACGGAGGAATCCTGTTAAACTGAGTGTTGGTGTTCGATTTGGAGACTGGTGATGTTGTTAGAATAACGCATCTCGGCTTGGATTCTCTTTTCACCAGTTTATCTATAAAAACGTTAGTTTCTGCTTCCAAAAAGTTGTCAACCAGAATAAGAACTGGGGTTGCATACGCAATGCTATGCTCATCGTGCAACACGCTCATTAACTCCTCCACCTGGTAGTCCGTTGACGGAGTCAATGCCCTCACAACTGCACATCGATATTGTTCTCTTCTATTCCACAGGATGCGGCGGCAAAGAGTAGAAGCTCCGGACCCTGGTTCATATGGAACGGTGACAACCTTTACATGGCTAGTAAGCTCTGAAATTGGTTTCTGTAGCTCCCTGAGTTCATCATCCACCCGTCGAGACACTTCTTTTTCCAACGTACGAGTGATGTCATGGTTGTTGAAGAGGTTCAGCTGCTTTACCTGATCACCTTTGTAAAACTTGTTTCGGGCCTTTTCAATGTCATGGCTGGAAGTTGCAAGTTTTGGTTCAGGAGGATAGACTTCTAGGTCCTTCCAAGAGTTGATTACCTTATTCAGCACTTTCCTCGACCTACCATTGTAATAAGGCAATTCAGTGGTCGCATCGATTCCTTCAAATTTGCTTGGCCCGATCATGTCTTTCACATTCTGTTCTACTAGTTTCCACGGAATACCAGCGATACAGCAATCCCTGACTTTCGACCTGAGAGACCTCTTTGAATTCTCAATGAGAAGATCTGCGTATTCCTTTTTCTCGCACAGGATTGTAAGACAGTTTGAAGCCGATTCTCCAAGAATGCTAAAACAGCATTCAATAATATCGCTCATTTCGGGAATCGCATTTTCACTCCGCAACAGGAACACACAGTTCAGCCGATCAAGTGAGAAACAGGCCTTGTATGCAGTTAAGGCGCGATACATGCGATCCTTTAATTTGACAATCCACTCACCTTCAGTCATAGCTTCAGTCTGAAGGACCCATGTTGTTCCTCGTATGGACAAGATATCATTTTGGCTAAGAAGCCAGTCGGTTCCTCCTTCTTTGAAATCATCTAAGGTCTTGATTTTGGCTCGAGGGGCATCACTACTCTCGTTGCAGACGTGGTAGAGTCCATCTTTCTTAGAGGCTGGATCAAATGGATCGAAAACTGCTACAAACGGTATGTTCTGCAAAAAAGAAAGCAATGGACTGCCTCGGTACTCGGGGGCCAACTTGTTGGCAAACAAAATGTAACCATACTCTTTAAAATCCAGCCCTTTCAGTCGCTCGTGGACATTGGTACTCATTGCTTTGATGTCTCCTGCTGCCATGTGATTACCTAAACCCCAAAATAGCCAGACAGTCGATTGACTAAAACAATGCAGCCTTAAATACGACTATGACAATTGTATAACAATTGAGAAAGTTAAAACTGAGTTAGCTCAAATATAGGGAGGGGGGCTGTTTGCCCCTCTCCGTAACTTTTTTTTTATCAATGAAACAAGCAACGTGCAAACTTGCAGTCTAATTAACTCGTCCATAATGTATCTTTTGGCGGTTAATTAAATAATTTATGAAGGTGACGCCACAAACATACAATCTTGAATTCGTGGCCGCAAACCTGGAGTTTTTTAACGTCATGGCCGCATTCTTGAAATTTTTTGAGGTCAGAAAATCGTCTTAATTGATTTGAAAGTTGTCATTAAAAATTATCAAAGATCAGCTAGATTTGTGCTTTCTATGAAACAAGTGACCCAAATTAAGCTTTTGAAAAAAAGTTATCTTTTGCCAAAAGAGTCAATCATGTCAATCAATGCAGTTGCTACGGGAACGAAAAAAGCTGCATAATTACCAAATTGAATATTACTGTCCGTAGATAAATCTTAGGAAAAGTCATAAAAATTTATAGAGCTAGGTTGTTATCATTGCTGAGTAGCATTAGAAAATGACTTAGGGGGTCGACCCCCCGACCCCCTCTCCTCCGCTGCAAAGGTAGGAATAAAAGTTTCTTTAACAGAGAAAACCAGCAGGGACATTTAGTAGATTTGAAATAGCTCGACTTACCTGAAAACATTTCGCTTGAATGACCTAAAAATGAAAAAAGACATCGGTTTTAGTTCTTCATACAGTCAAATTAAATAGTACAGCTACGTTTAAACAAAAACTACATGACTATTCTGTCCTTGTTGAGACCACGAACCAGCAAGAAAGTATAAGAAGTCACCATTACAAAGCCATATACATGCGTTAACGCACATCAGTCAAAAAACCGATTTCCCGTGAGAAACCTCCTTATCAAATTCGAACAAAACCGCACAAAATAACGTGAACCGCGACAATGAGTTTTCTCTATCTCCTGGTAATAATTATAAAATTTATCGTTTTTGCCAAACGTTTTGCTTACTTGTTGTGGTCAGTTCCTTAGATTCGGCTGTTTCGGAAACTGATGCATTCAATTGACTGACTTAGACAACTTGCTTTTGGAAATATTTTGTTTATCGAGGCCTGCAACGCAGTATTGTCCCCTTTTTCATTTTCTGCGAGATGTGTGCTTGTCCTCCATTTTGTAAAAATTTAGTTGGTCTCAGACGTTACAAGCCTTAGAAGGGTCAATTTGCACAAAACAACAAAAGAGAAACATTTCACCAAAGATTTGTTTGGATATGTATGGATACGTGTTTCATGTGAAACTGAAAAAAAGAAAGTATGGAATAAAGTTTTCGTTTCATAGACACTTTAATATATACCTGCTCTACTGTGTTTCTTCCACTCCTTATATTTGACAACCAAAGGTGCCCTCACTTGTTTGTTACTCTCATGCTGTGGCACACTTGATGTTGATCCGTTTGTTCGAATTACAATCCCCTCCCATTCGTCCATCACTTTGTACCAGTCAGAGAGACATTTCTTCAAAGTCTCTTCTGCTTGTTTCACTGATCCCGCAGAACGCTTTTCCTTCCACAATTTGGAATAGTAGATGTCATCTCTACAGAATTTCCAATCTCGAGAGACCTCAACTTCGATCACATACAAGTTTGTCCTACGTCCTTCGTCAAATACTGGCACGAATTCCATGTTTACACAGTTCTGGTCTCCACCCTTCTGCATACGGCCACTGTCGCTCTTAATGTGATCATCAAGCACAGCCTGGAACGCCTTCACTACATCATCAATGTCAGACTCAATATCTAAACCAAGGATCTCACCGCGTCTGAATTTTGAATCCTGCTCCTGACAATCGCCAACTCCAAAGTAGATTATCCCTTTCTTGTCTGCATTTAAGCAACCGCAGATAAATCGCTTTGCCTTCTCCATAACCTTCCACGGAAGACTTCCCTTTTTGCAGCTTGTAAGACTTTTGAATTCTACTTCTTTGTTCTCTTCAACATCTAGCACACTACCCTTAGGATATTTCGACTCTCTTCCCTTTGTACCAAACTGTCTTGGAGAACCTGATGATGTTTGAAACAGTCAATTTACTAAAAGCTTAAAACTAATACGTTTTTGTATTTTCTTTAAAACTGTGATAGACAAACACAAAGTAGAGAAGGCCAAACTGCTATGCCGTATCTAACAAGAGCGGGTGCATGCAATTAAACGTCAAGACAAACTCTATTTCAACTACTCACGTTATAACTCATTTTTTCCATAAATCAAACGAAACTTAAAAACTTGTTTTCCTTTCTGATTTTTCAGACTTAGTATCAGAATGTATTATTCCAATAGGATTGCTCTTTTGGTACATATTCGGGTTTTGTACTTATTTTGTCAAAATTCAGAAACTATTCTAGAGTGAATAACGATGCCAACAAACCACTGTTGAACACATCAAACTGTTAAAATTACTCTACCCAGTATAATTTACTGTTAAAGAAGAACTGGCTTTAGATTTCATCTCAGCTCGTAGAATAGGTAACTGATTTGAGCAATGCTCTTAAAAAACCATCAGCAATAGGTCTAATTGCTAAATCCGTCAAGGTAAGCGTGTTTGCTAAACATTTCCAGTGGAACGTCTTATCACAACGGAACGAGGCAGCAGCTTTACTTTACAAAGTTTTTTTTCCTATCGAAAACGTTGCAGTTGGGGTAAGACAATGCTAAGTTGAAATTTATAAAAATTGAGTTACCAAATACTGATGTAGTTGGTCAATATATAACAAATTACAAGATTATTTAACTTGAGCCGTGAATTACCTTCAATACCTAGTAAAACAAAACTTACATTTTCTAAGGGGTCGTTTTTCTTGTAATGACCCTGTCTGAGTGCATTCTGGTTTGATTTCGCGGACTATTCCTTTCCTATCTCTCTTGGGTTCAATCATGCTGTTGCCCTCACTGCAGGTTTGGCTAAGAGGATTCTCATTCTTGCCAATATCATGACTAAACTCGTTGATCTCTTCTTGTTTCTGACGCCCAACACTGCTGGTACACTCAGGTTCCTGTTAATAATAAAATAATTGTTAATTCATTACAAACAAATTTTGAAGAATTAAAATGTATTTAAAAGATAAGAATACAGTTGTATAACGAAATGGAAAGCAAAGTAACTCCGAACATCTTGCTAAACTTCATACTTATGTTATATACAAGAGAAAATACATACAAAACAATAAGTGGAAATTCTTTATTTAGCTATACATGTATTTTCTTTTAAAATAACACCGAAACCTTCCCACAATGAAAGATTTTTAATAAAGTAAATTATTTAAGTGGCGTGGCATCACCGTTGACCAACGGTTATTAATATTGCAAGGTAGTACCTGCCTTCTACAGAACTAACCCGTAAAATGTTTCCGCTGTTGTTGCAACACGAAATCGATGAAAGTTTATACAACAAAGTACCTCACAAACTTGCTCTTGGGTCAGTTCGCTCTGGAGAGTGGACACTTGCTTTTCCATGGGCTTGTCTTTTGCACTGATTGCCGCTGAAGAACCAACTTCGTTCACGCAAGTTTCAAAATCACAAACTTCACGTACTTGCAACGCCTCTTCCAAAGGTGCATTACTTATACCATACACTGTGGTTGAACATAAACATAGTAGAGGTTACAATAAACGGTCAGATTATCAAAATGAAAACAAAATCGTCTCTCAACATTTTAGAGCATATACTTTTAATTAAACGCCTTATTTAGACTGCTGGTGGCGCAACACACCACACTATTTTCAAATATATGCAACTCTTAGTTTACTCAAGAAGATCAGTCTAGTTTAGGACTTTTCTTACATATATCGGAAAAGACTGACGTGGTTAGTTTTTTATTTGGCAACCACTGTGTCAATGTGTGCTGCTGCCATATTTGGTCATTTGCTGTTTCTTGCCGTTTTACAATTATTGGATTTTATGCTTCGAAATGTAAGAATCTAATGATGCCAACTACTTCTGTACAAAATAGAAATGCATTCGGATCAATTAAAGTTGTTTATGATCTTACTTTGCAAGATCTCTAACTGCCGACCAGCAGGGCCTTGTTTTAATCCCCGGCCTGGTTGGAGAGCATTATGTATAATACGTCGAACTGTGTGTGAGGCTAGCGCAGTCGGCAACAAGGAGGTCCCAGGTTCATCCCCGGCCTGGTCGAGGTTGAACTTTGGGCGACCTTCTTTCGCCACACCGTCCACGGCCAGGGACGTTAAACCGTTGGTCTAGTCTCCTGAAAAATGGTATCTCAGGGGAGTCAGTTTCGAAAAGAGTGGGGTAATCGCGGCGTTGTGACGAGGGTCACGTGGGAAAGTACGTCCTTTGGATGTAGGCGAAACAACCAGAGACAAGGGCGAACTGGATGTGGGCGAACTGATACGTGGGAGACACGACTGGTTACTACCTATTTTTGTTAGCAGGTAGATGGGTATAGCAGGTATATGGGAAAGGGAGTGGAGGGCTTCTAACCTGATATAAATCCAAGATGGCGGACGGACGTTATCACAGACTTCATTTTTTTTCGCGAAAACAAAAACTAGACTCTATTTGAGCTTTCTCCAGTGCAAGGTAGAAACTTTTGGTCTTTAGAAAAGAAACAGATTTGTTTACCCTAAATGTAATCTTATCGGAATTTAGCTTTCTTTGTGTGAATAAGATCGAGTTTATGTTTTCTTCTCACTCGTAAAAGTAAAATGACCCAAGTTTTTGTACAGTAGTTAATATTCATCTTCCATGACTTTCCAAGACCACCAAATTGAAACTTTCATATTCACGACGACGTCACGATCAATATTAGACTCTTAATATGGATTTATAATATATTTATTAATAAAACTGACATGGCAGCTATGTGGCTGAATTGCGTAGTTTACATTAAATTTTCGAATTAGAATTATGGCATCATAAGCACACCCTAACTATGCCAACAAAGGCACCCAACTGGCAAGTTTCACAAAAGTAGCGTTTATAGTTCTGGGTCCGGTTGTACGAAGAGTGGATAACTTTATCCAGCAGATAAAATTGATTGGTCAACGAGCAAATTTTATCCACTTAATAGGGATTTATCAGCTGGATAAAGTTATCCACTCTTCACACAGGGCCCAGGAGTTACAGAGCGAGGCGCAATATCCCCCCCCCCCCGACTCAAAAATAAACTGACCAGTCTGACTATGGTTAAATCTGGAGTGGGCACTCTAGATTCTTCAGTCGTTTCTGGACTCAGAAATGGTTACTTAAGTCCACTGATACCATAAGTAATTATCACCATAAATAGATCGTTCAATAAACTCACCCCTTGTTGGCTCTTTAGCCGCACCAGGACCTTCACAAAGCTGACTTTTCTCCACTGACAGTGTCGTACTTTTAGATTCACCGTTTCCCAGCTTCTCTTTCTTTTCTTTCTTCTTCTTCTTCTTTTTCTTGTTCTTGTTCTTTTTTCTTGAGATAGAACTTCCAACTTCATCATCTGCAGCCACGAGTTCTCCCGAGCCCAGTGTCTTCGTACTTTCCGGGTTTGGCAGTTGTTCCTCATTATCTGTGCTGCACACAGGCTCCAAGGATTGCTTACGATGTCCAACAGTAGAGTTTCTTTGATCACTTGTGCTGCTGACCGGTTCATCGTCATCTCCTGAAACTGTTTTTGCACGTTTGTCCTCTGTCAGTCTGTCACTAGAGTCTGTTAATCGTGATTCTGCACAAACTAAACATACACACGACAATCAAACGCAATTATAACGTGACGCTGTTGTTCCCGAGGACAAGATGGTCATCTCTCAAACACTCAAAACAAATTATGAGTCAAAATTTTGCTAATATTTGCTTCATGCTTATATATTACAGATTAAGTTTTCACATTACCATTCTCTTTCTGCCTTATGATAAATTTGACGTAACACTGCACGATAAATTGGATTTGCTCATGTTTGCCAGTGTGGCAAATATGAAGCAAATTCAAGTTTGCACCAATAGCAAACATGGCAAATGCCACATTTGCTCCGATTTTTGCTATAGGTGCAAACTTGAATTTACTTCATATTTGCCACACTGGCAAAAATGAGCAAATCCAGTTTTTCGTGCAGCGTAAGTTTATCCTATAATAGTTACGATTAATATTTGGGAAAACCAAAGCAAAACTGTTTTGGTTACAAATTTGCACCAACAAAACCACAAACATAATCCCACAAATAAAACGACACAACTGCAACATGCAGTCCGGTCATTATAGCGTTGTCAAATTGTCAGTTTCCTTCAAACAAGAGTGCAACGGCGAGTGACAAATGCACAAGTTGGACGAATATGTCAACTTACACTTTCAGCCAACAAAAAAAAGTCATTTAGGCGGATCTACGGTCAAAACTGAATATAAATATTGTCTGCAACTTTTAATATTGATTATAATCTATGAGCAACTTCTCTTTGCATTTCACTATCTGTCTGAGACTTAGGAGAAAATAACAGCATTGTTCAGATTTCGTTGTTCATCTAATTAACATTGGTTATTTCAAAAGTTGATCACGTTGTATATTGACTTTAACATTTAAGTGTTGATGGTTTAAACTTTCTGAAAAACAATGGGCCAATCAATATGCAACACAACAAACTACAACCAATAGTGTTTCCTCAACTCACAACTTAAGGCCGGTACACATGTCAAATACTTGTATTGTCTTTCCCCAATGTCTATTGCTGGCTTTGCCAGCAAAAAAATTAAGGGCCGTTTATTAAAACGAAGTCTAAACCTTAGCCGGTGTTCATCCGTTGTTCAAAGGTGTTAGAAACAATAGTTAGACACTGGTTAAGGTTTAGACTTCGTTTAAATAACCGGCCTTAAGTGTTTATATACAGCAGTCTTTGAAAAGTGAATACCGTCTGTGTACCGAGGCTTACGAAAAACTCTAAAACATTCACTAACGTTGTTTGAAAATTAACGTTTCGAAAAACCAGGGATCAGGCTTCTGCTGAAATCATTTTTGGGAAGGGCAAAATAACATTTGTTTCATAAATACGCACCTAGATCTTGTTGTGAGTTGTCTTCGTTGTCTTTGAAGGCTGGTTGAACATCTTGATATTCAAACTGGTTAGAGTTGACCGATTCATCAAATATTTTGTTGCTTGCTACAACAGCATTGTCGGCATCAGTTTTTGTTGAATATTGTTCCTGCTGTTCCTGTTGTTGCTTTTGTTGCTGCTGCTGTTGTTGCTGCTGCTGTTGTTGCTGGTGCTTTTGTTGTTGTTGCTGTTGCTTCTGTTGTTGCTGCGAGAATTTGCATTCAGCTGATTCAACGTGAGTGCGCTTCTCGTTGGAAGGCAGCGATGGTTCAACACTACTTTCTTCGCCCTGTGACAGTTGGTTCGACATCTTCACTTTAGATGAGTCAGCATCTACACAAATTCGACAAAAAAAATCAGATGGTCTCAACGCATTTAAGATGGTTTATCTTTTTGGGATGGATTAAACGTCAAATATTTTCAAAAACTTTGGATACTTTTAGTAAAAGATAGTTGAGTTTATGAACCACCCATAGAACAGATAGTTCTCTCCAACTAACTCAGTAACTAAAGGTAGCACTGACCGTCATGCTTAGTTTGAAGGAGGGAGTTAAAAGGTTGAACACACTTAAATTACACTTCAAACACTGGTACCGGTAGAAGCATTTGCAACTTACAACTAAAGTTACACGATTGTAATTTCTTCTTCAATACATTTATAGTTTTGTTATTCTTTATATTCGGTAAAGCACAAATAACTCCCTTACGAATTGGAGTTCAATAATCACCAAGGGCCTTGTTTTAATGGAGCATAAACAGAAACTTACGTTCGTTGACACGAGTCTGGTCAACAACAGAGGGAAAAGTCCCCTCAGGCCTCCTTTGAGATTGACAGCCTTTCGATTCATCCACTTCCACAATCCTAAATACCGGCTGGCTTCCGTACTTTTGGTTCTCTACTAAACTGGATTTACTCTCCTTCACAGCTAAATCGTGGTTTTCTTCTTGTTTTTCTTTTTCACAGCAGGCACTAGAGACAGCTTCTTCAGCTTGGGTCGCTGCCATCACTATGTTATCTCTTTCTTGGGTTTCAGACATTGTGCTATCCTGATTAGAGGAAACCAAGATCTGTTGGTTGCCATCGAGGCATTCCTTATCGCTGCTAGAGTCCACTTTAGGTTCGCTATTTGCAACTTCTTTATTCCCAGAATCGTTACGCATTCCAAACGTAGAGTTATCAACACATTCATGTTTACTCTTCTGGTCAAGAGCTGGTTTTTTTGGGACTTTTCCTTTGCATGCAGTCGAGGCTGCTTGTGGACTTGAGTATGCACTAACAACATTCTGTTGCGCATGCTGAAACTCTTTCTCCTTTTGACTAGAAAGCTGCGATTTCCTTCTTGATTTTTGGGCAAGATGATCTGGGCAATACAAGGCAGGCAAAAATATTATGTCAGCTATATTTTTTTATCATTGAGAGTTAATTCCTCCTTTCTTCTAAATAGTTTTATCCCCTGCAGTTAATTTGTAGCTTTAAACTTTGCAATATATAATCAAGATTTTGCTTTTACTTTAGCCGGGATTCATTAGTAATTACTTTTTGTTGCATGGAGTGATCTGAGATCATGCAGTGGGGTGTTTCTTGAATGTTCGAACACATACAATGTACCTTTGGGTATTTATTGGACGGGGGTCATTTCAAAATTCGTTATCAATTATGACAATCAAAAACCGTAATATTTTATAATGTACATATATCAATATTAATGTAGACAGTCGGGTATTTATCACACAATGGTGGGGCGATTTGAATGTGTAGATCGAGATGTAGATGACAAAATTAAAAAGCGATATTTTTATACACGCCTACAATGTCAACCAGGTTCGCTCTCATTTAAAGATTGACTGTTTCATTTTCATCATCATTCTTGAAAATTCCAAATAAACTTTTCAAGTAGTTTGTCACATTTTAAGCCTTTAGTAAGCTATCCATTCCACCTCCTACTTCAGAGGTCCTACTTCAGAGGAGAACACTGATAATATTGAAACTTTACCGTATGCTTTGGTAAAGACGTTATTAATTCAACTTTTGAGCTGATTTTTCAGTTAGAAGAAACTTGAACAAATAATAACCTAGAATTACTAGTTTCCCATAGTCTTGATAATTTTAGCAATAACCATGCAAAGTGCTAGGACTGTTAAGAATATTTTTATTATTATTATTGTTATTATTTATGAATTATATGTTCATTTTCACGCTATCACGTATCATTGCCGATGTTCACTGCAAAATACTATAGTGCAGGAACAAGAACTAAAGTTTCGTGTCGGTTGGTTTTGGTGGCCGTTTAGTGAACTTTTTTTGCGATCATTAGGGCGGTAAAAGGGCAGTAGATTTTTGCCGCTCAAAAAAAACAAAAACCGGTCATTCATGAAATTAACTGCAGTTTCGATAGCCTCACGGCTCAGCCTTTCAGTGACGTCAGCAGTTGTTAAGACGTTTTGTTTAGTTGGCGGTCACCGACGCTTAAATCTGGTAAGTATCGACTTTATAAGTGTTTTTTCAAGCCATTTTCCACTTCAGAAGCCCCTGGGTGGTATCACTGAGCTAGAACGGTGGGTGGAGGCAATCTTCTGAAAGGAACCAGATGCATGATTGTTGAGATGCTGAATTCTGTGTTGCGAACGATTGCAGACCACGAGTGAAGATATCTCTCTTGGCGTTCTGTGGATGGATTCTAGCACCTACTATTAAACGCGATTTGGGCAATTTTTGACTTCTAAAAATGCCAATGGGCACCGTATTTTGCCAGTAGGTCAGGGTGGCTCGACACATCTAAAAATCTATAAAATGGAGATTGGCAGTCCTCCATATCGCCGTTTACGCCTGGATTACCCAGAATTCCTATCGGGCACGAACATCACCAAACTTGCTATATATACCTTATTACATGAAATTTTAGCGTCACGTTAATTTAGCGATTTTGAGGCTTAAATACTTAGCGACACTTAAAATTAGCGATTTTTCAAAAAACTCATATTTCTAGTCACTTTATTTTCGCGATTTTGAGTCAAAAATCGGCTTTTTTTCCTTTTGATTCCCTTTATTGTAATTCTTATATAAAGGAGATTGAATTTAACACACTTGGATGAATTTCATCAACAAAATAAAACAGAAACAACATAAATGACGCATTAACTGATATTGAAAAACACAACGTCAATGTTTTGCATCATCTATCCTCGTCTTCAAAACATAACCATACCAAAACATTGACTTTTTAAACGCTTTTGTTACAATAAACCCACTTTTTTTGATTTTTGAAATATATAGTCACTCCACTTTAGCGTCACGTTAAGTTAGCGACGCTTATTTTTAGCGTCACTTTATTAAAATCGCTAAAATTCGCTAAATTAAAGTGACGCTAAAATTTCATAAACAAAATCTGAATGCAGGGCTATTACAACAACATCATTTTTGGGCAGGTTTAATGGCAATATTTCGAGTAGCC
>JAOBYH010436606.1:0-15340 GCA_025403525.1 Umimayanthus kanabou | reverse complement strand
ATGTCATCTTCAGGTGTATTATACACCTGAATGACATTGCATCGAAAACGTTTATGTATGTTTTAACTTTTAAATCAAACCATTAGTACATTTTAAATAGTCTGTAGTAGTAATAGTAGTAGCAGCTGTTAGTAGTCTGTAGTAGTAGTAGTAGTAGTAGTAGTAGTAGTAGTAGTAGTAGTACTTAGTAGTAGTAGTAGTAGTAGTAGTAGTAATTGCAATAATAGTAGTAGTAGTAGTAGTAGTAGTAGTAATAGTAAGTAATAGTAGTAGTAGTACTTAGTGGTAGTAGTAGTAGTAGTAGTAGTAGTACTTAGTAGTGGTAGTAGTAGTAGTAGTAGTAGTAATTGCAATAGTAGTAGTAGTAGTAGTAGTAATAGTAGTAGTAGTAGTAATAGTATAGTAGTAGTAGTAGTAGTAGTAGTATATGTAGTAGCAGTAGTAGTAGTAGTAGCAGTAGTAGTACATGTAGTATATGTAGTAGCAGTAGTAGTAGTAGTAGCAGTAGTACATGTAGTATATGTAGTAGCAGTAGTAGTAGTAGTAGCAGTAGGTAATTAGTTGTTGTTGTACTGTATGCTTTACTGGCATGATATAAAATGTTTTACATATTACGGTAATTTCCAAACATTACATGATAATGAAACACACACACTCAAAAAAATCAAAATTACATTGTATATTCCAGTACAATAAATATTAAATAACAGGAACAATAACTAGCTATAAAATATTAGTTTTGTAAAATTTGCTGTTGTACTTGATTATATTTCAACTTCTTGAGAAGCACTTGTTAACATAATTGGCTATGAGAACTGTTGTATTTTTTCATGTGAATATTAAGCCTTTGTTAAATTTATTTGATCATCTGGATTGATTTCTAAAATTCTAGTTACATTTTGCAAAACACAATATTTGTCGGAAGTCAGCACACAAACTGGCATTTCAAAAGTAGATGCATTAAGCTTGGTCTTGATAGTAATTTGATATCCGTTTAATAACTGCAATTTGCATTGGAAAATTTCCAATTTCTAGTTGCGTGATGCGATATGCTTTTCGATTTAGGCCCAAAAACATCTTACAGAACCGCAGATGCGCTTTCTCTATTGGTGTTTTGTCTCACTTTTCAAAATATAGTTTCAGTATGTATGCTCCCCAGACTCCACATCCATAAGTTAAAATTATCATCATATCTTGTCGCTCCAACTCTGAATCCAGCAACGGGCTGTATAGTTGGCCTCCTGGAGATCATTGTCTGAGCAGGTCGGACCAAGTTTGCAGTTATGTAGAAGGTGCTGTATGGTTTGAGGGTCTTCCCCGCAGGGGCAGGCTGCACTTGCAGATTTGCCCCATCTCAGTAGGCCTTTGCAAATTATGCTTTTTTTCTTACTATAATGCTAATGCTTAATGTTCGACTTTCTCACTAAAATGCTTTTGGATAATACAAAAAATCCACTAAAATGCTCAAGAAATGCTCGTCCAAATTTTCTTTAAGCCCAAACTAATGCAAAATAAGTAAAATTCAGTTCTGGAGGCTGGACATTTTCAGTTTTTGAAAAATATATTTTTGGATATACTCTTGTTTTGAAATCACCTGACTTGCGCCAGTCTCTACTCTTTGAATTAAAAGCCGCTTTTGGAGGTACTGCAGGCGCAATCAAGAATACAAGATGGCGCCTGGCCGCCCACTGCCATGGAAAAGCCAGCTATCAAGAGAAAACAGCAAGTAAAACCCGATTTTAATTGTGCTCCCTTGGTTCAAGTTGTTTGTATTGCTGCTATTTTTGAATATCTGTCTTTATTTTAGCTTTGGTTGAACAAATTCTAAAAAAATTCCACTATAATGCTAGCATTATGCTCGAATGCTCAGCGGTCACTAAAATGCTCAAAAAAATGCTAGCATAATTTGCAAAGGCCTACATCTCAGCATATTGTCACCGGTCCTAGCCTCTTTGGATCTGGCTCTGATGAGTGTGGCCCATTCCCTCCTCGGTAGGTCTACTCCCGGGGGAAGTGTCTCGCTATGGGGTGGTAATGCCTCAGTGTTGTTTGAGTCATTCTCCTTCCACCTCTCCATCTTGAATGTTTTTGGTGGTACTATATCGAGGCCTTGAACTGTCATGAAGCTGTGACGTGATCTCAGCCGTCGGGGGACCTCCTGATGTCCGTGCAGTGGGTGTCTGGGGTCGTTCAGTTGCTTGTCACGCTCTGTTCTCACTTGGCCATCTCGGCGTATGCACTGACAAGGGGTAGCTTTCAGGGTGCCTGTGATGGTGCGGTAGGCTCTGTTAAGCTCTACGTCAATCTTGGAAGCATTGGCTGACCTCTCTCATACTGCAGCGCAGTACTCAGCTGTTGAATAGCACAGCGCCAGCGCAGACTGCTTGAAGGTGTTGGGGTCAGTACCCCAGCTGGAGTTGGCAAGGTTGTCGAGAAGGTTGTTGCGGGTGGATACTTTCCTCCGGAACTTAGCAATGTGCTCTTTGAAGGACAAGGTCCTGTCGAGGGTGACACCAAGGTACATCAGGTAGTGTGTGTTCTTTAGTTCTTTCCCTTCCCACATGATTCTGAGTTTTCTAGATGCAGCTTGGTTGTTTAGGTGGAAGGTGAAGACCCAATTGTTGTCGTGTTGAACCGTGGTCTTGCCTGGGTTAGTGTTCAGGAACCGTGATCTGTAGTATCCCGTTAATGACTTCAGGGCATCTGTGAGATGTTTCTTGATGGTCTCAAAACTTCTTGCCTGGGTAGCCAGGCAGAGGTCATCGGCATAGATGAACCTTCGAATGTTCTTGAAGGCAGGCTGATCATTTGTGTAGAAAGAGCATTGGGGCTAATACTGATCCCTGTGGCAAACTGTTCTTCTGTGCTCTCCATCGACTGCGTTTGCCATCCATTTCGACGAAGAAATGGCGGTTTGTCAGGAATGACTCTGATGTGGACAATTTTTGTGTTTTTAATCATGCGGGCTACTTTGGTCAGGAGGGCTCGATGGTTCACCGTGTCGTAGGCGGCCGTGAAGTCAACGAGTATAGCACCAGTTATATTTCCGGCCTCAAAGCCATCTTTGATGAACTAACTGTGTGAGATTTAGCACTTGTCCGCAGCACGACTGCCCTTCTCTAAATCCGCACTGGTCACGGCAGAGATGTTCCTCGACAGTGGGCTTGACGTGGGTCATTATCAGTCGTTCATACAACTTAAGTTAAAATTGATTGAGATTCAATCTAAATAACATTTTCAAAAGTTTTCCATGCTGGTTTTTTTTTCACAGCTGCACTGTATTCTGGAATAATGGTACATAGCAAATAGGTTTTCTGGTAATTTGGGAGACTTGCAATGAAAATAAGTGGGGAAGGGGGGGGGGGAATGGCCCCTTTTGAAAGAGTGGACCAACCACAGCTTATCCAGGAGTTTAGTGTTCAAACTAAGGTGGCAGATGCCCATTTTCTTGTTTCGGTTGTTTAGTTAACATCTTTCTTAAGCATTTCTGTTTGTTGGTTTTGGTTTCGGTTGTTGCAGACTAAGAAGCGGAGCCTGGGTGAGATGGGGTTGCTAGTCTGAAAAGGTGGCTGAGCTGAGAGTTATACCGATAAAACAAAATCTACCATTTCGGAGTGAAAAAAGCTTCTAGAACACCTTTTCTTGTCTAGGTAGTCTATTGCTGCAAGTCTAGTTTGCGATGTTTTTTTTCTCTTAAAGTCAAATCCACCAAGGGCAAGAGCGGAAGTGTTTTTTACCCCCAGCAGAGATTATAGGAATTTCTTGTCATTTTGGAAGCTCTTCTTTCCTGGTCAAAAGTAAACTAACTTGGTAATGTTTGGGTGGTAATTCTATTCGGATTACAAGGACAATGTGTTGGCTATATAACATGAGTGCTTTGGCCACTGTAGCATTGCAGAAAAGTAAATAATTTGGAGGTTTTGTGAAGGGCGGTCCAAAATCGTCACTTAGGCCGTTTTTGCACCGAGCTCTTCAGTTGATCAATGCATGTTTTGGAAGTGCTCAAAACACAATTTTAAACCAAATTCAAATCTCCCAAAGTCATTTTCTCAGCTCAATAGGTGTTCATCTTCAAAAGTAAGGACGATATGAGATCAAACAGAAAAAAAATTTTGCTCAAAAAGTGCATTCATTATTGAAGAGCCTTCTCCGTCAGGAGTCGTAAACGTTTGCTTTTTAAAAAAGCCAGGCATTCTGATGAGGACTGATATTGTTTGAAACGACTCACGTTTGTTACTGAGGATGTTAACAATTAATGATTATTCAGGAAGCGTCTCTCAAGGTTACCAAGCAAGACCCAATTGTTGTCGTGTTGAACTTTCAAGGATAACCGAGCCATTTCATCAGTGCTCGCTTGTTGTTGTAATCTTGCCATGAGATGGTGATTAAAGTGTATTATTAAACCTTGTCTACAGGAAAGATTCCTTGATCGGTAAGTAATAATTATTTTTAATAAAACGAACCTGAAATTCTTCATTGTTTGAATTTTTATTGTGTAAACAATTGGGTTTGTTCACAAAACATCTGTTTAAATATTACAAAGATCTCTTTAGTAAAATTTAGTTCGTGTTTCTTGCCTTTGGCAGGATTTCAATGATTTTCTAAACGGTCAATGTGTGTTTATTTTTGTATTTGACTGTAAATATATCAACCAATGGGCAGAGGTCCGTTACTTGAGAGTCTAAGTAATCAAGTTCGAAAACCAAGTGGTCAAAATTATAGCTTTCTCCACGCAAGAAGGCCTTTATCTTATGTAGCACTTTTTCATAGCTTGTGTAAGCAAACTTCGTCATTTTAATGTTTCTGTTAAATGTTTTGAGCTTCAGATAACCTTCCAAAAGTAACCCAGGGCCTAAGCCGCCTGCCGTAACCCCAGCGAAAGTCAGACTGATGGCAACCAGGTTCAAAGTTGTGTTAATTTTTTTTAAATATTTCAACGCGGCTTTATAACAACATTTCTTGTGGTAACACTCGTATAAGCGTTTCAACTTTTCCACCTCCTCTTTCAGAAGGTCCTTGTTGATATGGTTAAAGTCCATTTTTTTATTATACGCCTGAAAAAAGTTATGTTACTCAACACAAGTAACATAACTCATTTTAACTTGTTCAGGTGAGAAAGGTTGTTACTTGTGTGATAAAGTTTATTGCTTTAATTTCTGTTCCCGTATTTGTTGAACCACTCACATGAACGAGTCTGAATTTTCGCCTGGCTTTTATTTCATCAATACTAGTATTTATTGAAGTCCCACTCCAAGTAAAATTATCATCGCATAAGTCTTCCCATGTTCCAGTTTTCTCATCAAAATATCTCGGCATCCAATCTCCATGACTAACCTCACTCGTTTGTTGCAGGGTAATATTTTTCAAACAAACGAGACTCGGGAAAGATAGTTGAATGTAGTATTCACCAATACCATTATATACCCTATTAAATTTCCAAAACTTATTCTTTCTTTGTTGAAATATTGGGCCAACCAAGTTTTCTTTTGGATAACCTTTTACGTCTTGAAAACTAGTCTTCACTATAATTTCTCCACGTCTGTCACCTCGTTCGAAGGACCGATATTGTGGTACTCGTAGCATATCTTCAAAGCGTTGACTTTCTATTATCATTGGGTTAACTTTTCCACGCCTGGACTGAGTCTGATACCCGTAAAGAAAAAGTGCGATCTCTTTGTTTGGGTTATGCCTCAAAGTAAATGCTATTTCACTACTATTTGTTTGACTTGTTACTTCCAAGTGTGAATCAATGTGACAAATATTTTCATATCTCCCCTTTACCTTTAGTGTCTTCTGGGTTGGCACTGATATTTCTCACACCACTAACGTTGGTAATGTCCACACCGAAATCATCTGCACTGCAAGTAGCTTGTGGTGATAAAGTCTTTGAAATCTTTGCCTGTAGAATTAGTCGCGAAAACATTAAAGTTAGTTGAAGCACTGAAAGAACCGGCAATTAAGTTATCAAAGAGATTGATAGTATGTACTGTTGATGCTATGTCGTTTGTATCCACGTATTTTTTATTTGTCGCATCAGCATCACTTTTCGGATCGTCGAGGCTGATGATCTTTTTATCTCCCACAGAGTAATTACCACTCTCGTCTTTAACAAGAACTTTGGTGTCAACATATCTCTTCACCTTTGCATCTTCGCGATTCACGTTGATCTTGCTTGTTGCGTCTCATTCTGCTGTTGGCGTCTCAGGCAAAGCTTCTATCCTTGCCCCTTGCATGACTAAACCATTTTTCATAGGTTTCGTTCCATCCAACGGAAGAAACTTGTCATCCGCGTATTTCTTGTTTACTGCATCGGTCTCACTTTGCGGATTACCCAGCTCTGTGATCTTTTCCCTTTCAACAGAAAAGTCACCATTTGCATCTGTTTTGAATCCGTTTGATGCAAGTTCTTTGCATAAAGATAAATTTTGTCAAACAACAAGAGTCTGTTGAGGAGTGTGTTGGTTTTCCCACCTCCTGAAGGTGCAGCAATAAGCATTCGAAAGATATCGTCAGGCATGCATGTGCACCCCTGTTTGAAGCCTGATTCAGACTTGAAACACTTGTCGTAATTTTTGAACTTCATTCTTTTATTTCTTCGTTGAAATAAAGCATGTCAATGAAACAATGGAAGCAAGTCGCGGCTGACAAGATCAGCCTCGAGAAACAGAATGCAGAGATTCTTAGCACTTTCAAGAACCGCAAGCTCAAGAAAGAACTAGACAAAACTGCGTATGAAGAATTGTTCGAACCAATAACAAGGAGGATGGACGCTTACGAAAAGCTGCCCTCAATCGATGAAGATGATGATGAAGATGAATTGCCACCATATCCGGTGGGGGATTTGCCACCACCCATTGATGAAGACACTGCTTCTGAAGGCAGCGACCCTGAAGGTAGCGTTGGTACCGACACTGAGGGCAGCGAAGCGAGGCCACTGCAAATACAAGATGTTTCTAGTATGGTTTCTGGTGATGATGCTAATGATGAACAACCACCTCTTCCAGAGCAACCAAGAAAGCTTTGGGGAACGCCACAACAACCTAAATTCCTCAAGTCGGTACATGAATCAAACCAACTCTGCACCATAAATATGATGATCACGAAATATGGTGAAACGCCAGACCGTCAAGTAAAATCCGGCCCGTTCAAAGGGCTTTCCATTCGGGAACTCTCGAGTTTGAGAGATGAAATTCTCGAGAGAATAACTCCGACCTCAAGACCTAGCCTGAGAAGGATTATATCTTCTGAGGGTCTTCAAAAAGGAAGACAAAAACTAAGAAAAACACCCCACAAACCGAAACAAAAGGAGATGTCCTCTCTTGAAAAGCAAGTGATGAAAAGAAGGTTTGTCCTCGTACCTGACAATGATGATGAAGATTCATTCGAACAAGAATGGGAGTTTGAGAACGTTGGAGGCGCTGACTCAAATCAACTGATCAAACAACTTTACATATCCCTCGCATCAAAGGGAGCTGGAAACTTCACGAAAACTCCAGCAACAAATCCGAGGATTGGTCGGTGCTCTCATTCAAAAAGGTGTGATCATGAAAGAACAAGGAAGGAAAATTGTTTCTGACTATGAATAGATGGCAAACCAATCAATAAGTATTCTCTTGGATTTGCAACTCGCAAAGAAACAGCAAGTCGGCTCTACGAGTTGGGCCGAAGGCCAAGAAAGAAACAGGTCTCGTGACTTTACGATCAGGTTCAGCCCACCGATCAGCCTTGAAAGGAACAAGAAATACATATTCTTGGGACAGCGTGAGTCGGGAATATAATAATAGCAAGCTGAAGTACAAGAAAAAATCTGACCGAGTTGGGAAGACCCTTACTTTTCCAGATGGAATGTATGATTATAAGGATATCAGTGAGTTTGTCTAATCAGAGGTCGGGAAAGATAACTTTTACCTCTACTTTGATTCAACAGTCTACAGGTCAATCATTAAAATTCATTCAGATTATGAGTTTGACCTGTTTGTTCATCAAAGAGGATCCCTGAATTTTTCATCTCAAATAAATGAGCAATCGACCATCGGAATGGATGAAGTTCTGGGATCCGAAAAGAGGGTCTTTCAAATACAAACACGAGAAGTGGTGTGATCACTGATACTCTTATGAACATTGGGCGAAAGGTGAAGGGTGTTTTCACGAAGAAGGCAGCTAAAAAGCTTGCTAAGAAAGCCACAGAAGGGATTGTGAAGAGAGCCAGTGAAGAGGCTGGTAAAGTTGCGGCTGAGAAAGGATCAAAAAATATTCAGGAGATCTTGCGCCCGAAGGGCTCGAGGGGAAAGCACCCTTCAGGTAAAACTCTCACCCCAAAAGCCAAGCAAATGCTTGATGAGATGATTAGTCGTCTGCGGAGCCCTAACAAGCTGAGCAGAGAATCCACGAAGAGACTCAACCTGATTCTTGGAAACATGTCATGAGAAACAAGATGGTGGGACCATGTCATGTTGGGGATGAAGAGAATGAAGAGAATAAAGAGAAGGAATGAAAAATATTTTTTTTCATTCCTCCTTTCACACATTCTTTTTTTATTCCTTCTAATAAACATGTTGTTCCGGAATCCAAAGCTTTTGGAAAAGACTAATTACGTCAAGTTTAATTTGAACACACCGATTACTTTGCCAGCCAATGGCGCACATCAAACCAAGACAGGTTACAAGTTCACGGTCAGTGACAGAAATATCCGGTATGATTGGTACAATGTCTATTTTCATGTCAACTATACTCTTGAAGCAACTGCAGATGGGGCAGCCGTCGCTGGAGACACTCGATCGTCAACCGTGAATGGGTCTTTCTCGCTCTTCAGCAAACTTGTGGTAAGGAGTAGTGGGAAAACCGTGTACGATGCAAATAACATTCACAAAACTGTATTCATCAAGAATCTCCTCGACTTTAGTGATGATTACGCTCGAAGTGCAGCAAAAAGCCAGTTTTGTTTCTTGACACAGACACGACTACAGTCACAGGAGATGCAGCCACAAACATCGGGATCAAAGCACGAGAAACTCTGACTCAAGCAGGAAACACGGTTCAAACCATGGTTCCAATGAACTGGTTCAGTTTCTTTGAAGAACTTGCTGTTCACCCTCTTCCACCAATGAACCTTACGTGCGAGATTGAACTGCAGAATGATGCTGAGCCGATCTGGCAGAATGATGGGACAAACAGGAGAGTTGTTGTGAGAAAACTTGAGCTCTGGGTCCCATGTTGAGATCCTCAGGACAAGGTCAGAAGATCATGAACGAAAACTATCTGAAGCCAAGAAGGATCAAATACCTCCGCGAGAACCTCAACTCGAGCTCGAGCATGAGACAAGCAAACGGAGAATGGTTGACATCCCCAGGAATAAAGAACGCAAAACATATGTTTGCGTTCATTCAGCAAACAAGAAGGATCAACTCACTGACACAGAACCCCTATTTTGCTGATACGTTTGATATTGATGGGGATGACTCTGCAAAACTGGCGACATGCAAGCTCCAGTACGGAACAGATGAACTTTACCCGGAGCTTGATTATGATGAAAGCTTCAATCTGAGGATTCTCAACGATCTCATGAATTACAGTTATTGAAAGGATGATTACAACACGGGCGTGCAACTGTATCAGAGTAATTTTGAAACAATGTATCCATACATTTACTTTGACTTGCGTGAAAACAAGGAGAACATTACCAATGAACCAAGATAGTTGGTGTTTCACTACAAGTTGAACGAGGCTGCAAATGCACAAGATTATACCATATTCGCAGCAATCCTGTATGAGAAAACCCTTGTGTTTGATCAAGTTGGTCGAGAATTGGTGGTCATGTGAACTACGTGAACTGCGTGAGAGGCTTTTGAAAATATTTTGAAAGATACTTAGAGTTGGCTCTGTGAGCCAGGCCGAAGGCCAAGGATACCCCAAGTTGGCTCTGCGAGCCAGGCCGAAGGCCAAAGAGTTTCTTTCGAAATTCAACGCAGTGTTTTTTGTATTGTAATAAAAATGTATCACGCACACTCTTTGAAATTGTCACACGGGCAAAACTTGCAAAAGCCTTTTCAGCAAATGAAGGTGTAACTTTGAGGTTGAAGCATGAAAACCTGTGGGGTAGCGATGAGTTGTTTCTGCCGAAGACACAAATAATCAAGGTGAGGAAGAGCCTCGAGGAGAGAAAGGGAATGGATCTCAAGATATCCAAAACCCAAATGCGAAAGGTGACCCCGCGAGGTGGTAACCTGTTCTCGAGTCTAATTGGTTTGCAAAGACCACTGATCAATCCTGCTCTCGGAGCTCTTGCATCTGGTGGTCTGAGTCTTGGTGTTGAAAAGGCACTGAAGGGAATTTTTGGAAGCAGTTATGGCCTTCGGCCCAGCTCGCAGAGCCGCTATGGCTCAAAAGAAACCAAACAAATGATCAAACTGAATGAGCTGCTCAAGAAATGCCCGCCACATATGAAAACACTTGCACAACAATATGGAACTGGAACTACTCAAAAAGGTGGCTTCTTGGTGCACTAGCAGCTTCGATTGGAATTCCGATGGCCATTGATCTTGTCAAGAAGCTGATCGGGGGCGGGATTCATGTTGCACCTCCTCCTTCTATGAACAAAGGCCGGGTGAAAAGGTTGTGGAAAAGGGAGAGGGGCAGGAAAGTCCCCTTCGGAGGAGGAATGCAAATACGCCCTCCTCCTTTTTACGGTACTTGGCCTTCGGCAGAAGAGAGAGGAGGCTCGCAGAGCCCGCTGAGCCTTCAGAGAAAAAAGGTTGAAAATTCATAGACAAGCCCTTGTCTAATGTCGACCTTGAGAATTGGTGCAAATACTTGAATATCTCGATCAAGGGTATCTTCAAGGAATGAGAGAATGAAAAGCGATCACAGTCCGTGCATCATCAACATGGATGATTATGGAAGCCAAGGAACCCACTGGGTTTGTTGCAATCACGACAAGGCTCGCAAAACCTTTGAATACTTTGACTCATTTGGTCTTCCTCCCCCAGACGAATGGGACAAGAACATCAGTCGTAAGGGCTTCGAGACTTTCAAGAGGAATGACTTGTAATCAGATACAAAACTTCAACTCAGTTAGATGTGGTTATTACTGCTTGTTATTTCTGAACGAACGAACAAGAGGGAGTACCTTCCAGGAAATTATGAACATGTTCAGGAAAGATACTGAGAAGAACGAAAGACTTGTCCGGAAATATTTTTCTGGGAGTGAATAAATGAACGTGTTTTGCGTGAAAGAAAGAAAACGCACTCCAAATGTAAGAGAGAGCGACCACATCGTCACGACGACAAATGGATGGATACTATTAAAGACAAAATGCGCTTCGTGTGGTATCACAAAGACATGATTCGTAAGCGCAAGCGAGCTCTGCGAGCCCGGCTGATGGCGGCTCTACGAGCCGGGCTGAAGGCCAAAGCCAAGCAGGAAAGAATTGTTATATTGGGAAGAACAGTCCGTTCAAAAATGTCCCAATCTTGGGGGCTATTCTTTGATCAGACTCATTGTTTCATTAGCTTAACCAAGCGAGCTCTGCGAGCCCAGCCGAAGGCTCTGGGTCAAAGTCAAGCTAATGAAACAAGCTGATCTTTTTAGTCTTTTGTTGTGTTGATAAATAGACATGGTCAAAACATATTGTGTGAAAGAAAAAACATTCACTGACTGCGTTCCTGGTTCGGAGAAGTATGTCCTTACAAAGAATGGCAGGTTGATGTTGAAGTGTACCTGTTCTAATTGCGGAATAACAAGGTGCAAGTTTGTTCAAGGAGGTACAAGAAAGAGGCGCTTCGCACCCAATGCAGAGCGTTACAAGCGCTGCAAATGGAGAGGGACTCAGTGATGTGTTGCTCCATGCAGGCCTCAAACGTATCTGGGAACTGGGTAAAACTGGAACGAAAAACCTCTTGAAGAGTGACATGACAAAAAGAGCTGCAGCAAAGTACATCAAAAATATCAGGTCAATCAGGGTCTTGATAACCTGGCGAGTAAAATACCAACAATGGGGAGCGGTTTGATAGGTGAAAACTCCTTCCTCCTTCCAAAAAATAAAAGAAAGACTGACAGTGATCACCTGCGTGAGATTTACGAGCAACAAAAAGGTACAGGTTTTAACATTCACAAGATGATTGGAAAACTTCCAAAACCAAAAAGGGGTTTCACTCACCCAGGTTACAGATATGCTGAGCCTTATAATCCTCTTGAAAAGCAGCTGAAATATGACCCAAACACAGGTGAGATACTTGAAATATATCAACAGCCAAGTGGTAAAACAGATGCTGTTGCAATGCAACAGGATGTTGACTACAGCATTTGCAAGGATGACAAGGAATGCAAACACAAAGCTGACAAGAAGATGATCAAGGCATTGGATGCCATTCCATAGAAAGAGATAGAATGGGGTCACGCAGGTGTGAGGAACGCTATTGCTGCAAAACAAAAACTTGGCCTAGGAATAAAACCTCAAAAAAACGTGCACAGGCGTCGGTGAACACCTTTCGAGAATTGGCTGATGAACTGCACAAGCCATTGACTAGAAGGTTCACTCGACGCTGTGTCATTGCAAAGCATGTTGATCAAATCTGGGCTGCAGACTTGGTTGAGATGCAAAAATTCTCAAAGTGGAACAAAGGGATCAGATATCTCCTTATGATAATTGACGTCTTCAGCAAGTTTGGATTCATCGAGCCTCTCAAAGACAAGAAGGGTGAAACAGTCGCGAAAGCCTTTGAGAGAGTGTTCAAGATTAGAAAGCCAGAAAAGTTTAGAGTGACAAGGGAAAATAATTCTACAATAAAAATGTTAAAGGTTTGTTTGAAAGAGAAGGAGTGGAGCTGTATTCGACTGAGAACGAAGAAAAGTCCTCAGTTGTTGAGAGGTGGAACAGGACAATGAAGTCCAGAATGTGGAAAGAATTTACTGCAAGAAATTCAACACAGTAACCGAGTTTCCTTCCTGAATTGCTCAAAGTCTACAATAATTCCAAACACAGCTCGATCAAGATGACCCCAGTCCAAGCTTCCAAAAAGTCGAACGAAGACATTGTGAGGTTCAACCTGTATAGGAAAGACAAGCTCGTTGTTAGGTTGCCAAAATTTCGAGTGGGCGACAAAGTGAGGATCTCGAAATACAAGAGAATAGTCTTTGACAAGGGTTTCGAACCCAACTTTACGGAGGAAGTTTTTGTTGTTGCCAAGATTCAAAAGACTAACCCAATCACCTTCAAATTAAAAGATCTCGCTGGTGAAGAGATTATCGGATGGGATCATTTTATGAACAAGAATTGCAGGCCACCGACCAAGAAGTCTTTCGAGTCGAAAAGGTGTTGAAGCTGGACCCTAAGAATAAACATGTGTTCGTCTCTTGGAGTGGTTATCCCAAAAGGTTTAACAGTTGGATTCCACTCGCTAAGTGAGCTCGACCGAAGGTTAAAGGCCAGCGAAGCTGATGAACTGAATTTTCATATCAAGCGAGCTCTGCGAGCCCGGCTGAAGGCTAAGAAGTGTCTCTTGATATGAAACTTATTCGCAATCAGAGGTTTGAAGTAACTCATGTGTCGCCGTCCTGCAAACTCCTTCGTATCACAGTAAAGAACGGCTTGAGTAAGAGCTCATCCTTTTCTGCCTTAACTAGGTCGTAAAGAGTACCAATGAAATACTGTCGGCCTAATCCTTCCTCTGAATCAGGCAAGTGTGGAACCTCTGAGTCACTCGGGTTTGAGGTCTCTGAATCCGTATCCAAATCATGATTCTCATAATCTTCCATCAAGTGGATGATATAGTGATCTTCTTTTGTACTTGAGGGACTTTGTGTTTTCTGTTCGGAAGACATTCTCACACTCACTCACAAAAAATATAAAAAATTTCATTTTGGCCCAACAAACCATCAAATGATAAGGAAGAATCCATTACAATACCCATTTGCCTTGGTATGAATTCCATCCTTGAGTATTACCCTCTTGTCGTCGTTTGCCGAAAGGGCAGTCTTGTTCACTTCTTCTGTGTACACATCATGTTTGTGGCTCCTAATGACATTCATCTTTCTCATCTGTTTCTCTTGGCTGAACAAACAATGCTTGCCATCCTGAAAACTTATCTTCTTCTCGATGACAACCTTTTTTGAACCTTTGCACTTCTTCTTTTCCACCTTTTCTATCATCCTGAAGGAATACAACTTTGGCCTCAATCCGACGAATTCAAGGATTTGTTGCCCACCAACCTCATCCTTGAACATGCCAATTACTTTCTTGTTGCGGCCAGTATCGATCCCTGAAAGTGAATCTTTGGGTAATTACTCGTGTCGAATTTGGTTTCAACATCTGGGGAAATATCGTTGTAGAAATCTTCCGTTTCAATCTCATACATCAATGAATCAGTATCCGTGAATGAAAGCTTTGCTTCTCTTCCATACTTTGGTTTGATATAGTTGTAGTGAAAATCATACATCAACGTCTTGCAGAGATCAAGGATGCACATTCCGAGATATACAGGTTTATTCATCGTCAACTTTGTCTTCTTCTTATGGACAGCCACAAGATTCTCAGAGAATATCGTACGATGGTGAAAATTTGGTTTTGACACCAGCTTGCGTGCGACCTCTTCAGAGGTAACCAAGCGAATATCCACCCGATTCCTGATATTCTCCATTATCTTGCCGAACACAGAGTTGTTCATGAGTTTGAAAAACTCCTTCTCAAAGTCTGTGGTCGCCTTAGTTCTTAGTCCTGTATTCAAGTCAATGTATTGTTTCAACCAAGGTTTCTCTTCGAATTTTATTCCACGATGAATTTTCGTGATGACAAGTCCCATACTCAGGTTCTCTGTGTGAATCGCATACTTGCGCTTGTTATACAGATTTGGTGTGAGTTTATCAACCTTGTTGATGGGCATTCTCTCTGGTGCAAGAGAGTAATCATTGTGGAGGTCATGGAGACGCTTTGGATATTTCAAGTCCACTTCGAGTATGCAAGGGTATTTTCTCCAGACCTTGAGTTAAGGTTTAATCATCCACTTGAAGCCACGAGTTGGGAGAGGTTTGCTCATTGCCCAACCATAAAGATTATTTACGTCCAAATAGGGGATATATTTCGTTGGGAGATTTGAGTCATACTCTTCTTCCATATAAGGATTGTTCGATTTGCCATGCCGTGTAGATATTATTATAGCACAATTGCCATAATTACTTACGGGGAATAGCTCAATAACTTTTCAGTCAGGACTCTCTTGCTTGATTCTTCTTTAATCTTCTTCCAAGTTTACACCGGATTACACACACAAATACTGACTAAAATCTATCTTTTTATATGTTTTCTACTGTTGAACATGATATCTATGTTTTAATTATAAAAATGCT
>JAOBYH010435495.1:0-15341 GCA_025403525.1 Umimayanthus kanabou | reverse complement strand
GAATTCCTCCTTTAGGTGATTTCCAATCGGAAATCGTACCCCCTATCCTGACAGCTTGCGTCCTATTAGACAGAAATGTTTTAGTCCAGTTGATTAATACATGGTAGTAAATGTGAGAAACAGCAAAACGCCGACCTTCATCACAGTGGGGAAATACAATAGTGATGAAAACAAGAACAGCGATGAATCAGAGTATGAGTAAAGATGTGAAGAACTGTAAATAGTGCCGAGTAGATAACTGTTGATATTTCGTTTTAGAATGTACGTCTTCAAGAGCTATAACATTGCGGGCCATCTGCTCAGACCATGTGCCTATGAAACCTTTTTGCATGTAGTCTGTTCAAACATCTATGTTTCTTTCTCGGGCATTTTAAAGAAGACCATGGACTTTCACTAGGTTCTTCGTCAAGAGACAGATTTCATCAACAATTGTAGGCATTGTCATTGGCGAAATAAGTGCTTGTAACCGGCTTTAAATCTTCCAATGTTGCATCAATCACGGATTCGTCTGGCTTATTCGTGAAGTTTACGTCACGTCTGACAAAATTGTCAGAAACAAGAACATCGATTGCATAACCTGGCCAAGTTTGGTGATAATGGTTCATGTTTATTGAAGTTTTAAGATGTTTTCTAATCCAGCCTTTTTTCAAAGCAAGACATCAAAATCGACCAAAAACCAATTAAGAGCAGCGAATAATGTGTTAATTTGTAGGCAAGTTTGTTAAGCAACGCTACGTGTTTACTGGAGTTACGGCAAAGGATTATCCAACTCAACCTCGTTTCCATGATGGCATCCGTACTGTATGTCAGAAATTTTGAACCCCCGTAAATCCCGTTTTAACTAGTTCCAAAGCTGCCACCAAAATTTTCATATCTACTAGATCCAAATGAACACTTCTAAACCAACGATATTTCTTAAACATGTGAAAGTAAAATAACTATATCAGTAGACTTTAGTCGGTAATGTCAGTAGTCATTCTTTTGCTGTGAGAAGAATCCCGCGTCTTCAGTTAAGCTATATTGTAAGGATATCTACATGTATTCAATTTTTGAACTTTTGCAGGAGGAGTTTATTCGGATGTTGGTGTAAACATAGTTTACATATTCACTGAGGGTGCGCTTATTTGCGTATAGTGGCGCCTATTTGCGTATAGTGGCGCTTATTCGGAACAATATGGCAGTTCTAATAGCTATACACTGCACAACCAGGATTGCCAATGAAAGAGAATCCAATGGAAGTTCTCTGACCACAGTCCTGAGGCCCGTACTGTGAATGAGTTGTTGTTGACCCCGTACATGTATATGACACCGAGCAAAGTTATATGACTTTGTATGGGAACTTCAATTTTTACCGATATCTCTGTAAACAATGAAATGAAAGAGCTTTGATTTGCCTGAAGTGTTGTTTGGGTCTTTCTTGCTATCAGCATCGGTGGTGGCGATTTGAAGCCATTTTGGTGGGGATTTGAAGCCATTTTGGTGGGGATTTGAAGCCATTTTAGTGGGGATTTGAAGCCGTTTTTGGTGGGGATTTGAAGCAATTTTGGTGGGGATTTGAAGCAGTTTTGGTGGGGATTTGAAGCCATTTTGATGGGGATTTAAAGCCATTTTGAGGGCGATGTGAAACTATTTTGGTGGCGAAAGAGCGAGGGAGTGAAAATAATCGAAATGCCGCGTGAAATTGCCATCACCAGAGAGCAAGAAAGACACTTAATTACGGAGACAACACTCATTCATAGTATTCATGGATCTCCTATAATCTGACCGTGTTAATAAATTATTACAAAAGATGTGTCTCTGCGTTGCAAAGTACATGTAGTCTCTTTGCAGGTATGGTCAAGATAGCAGCCTTTCTTGTGTTCCCCGACGTTCTCAGTTATAGTAAAGTTCCAGATTCATGCCATCATGAATTTCATCTGTAAATTATAAGTCAAGGACAGTCTTCAAAACTGCAATTTTCAAATAAAAACGTGACACCCAGTCGGCGCAGAAAGCGCTGCGTAATGGTGCTATAAATATTTTCAAATCAATCCATTGCTGGATACGATCGTCAAACCGAATCATTTCTTTTCCTATGAACTATTTTTTGCTATGAAATAAATGACCCCCGGACTGACCTTGGACATTTGCTGTTAGTCCATCGGTTTTCAAAAATATATATTTAATATGTTCTCGTTGACATCCTAGTAAATTGTTTTAATTTAGTTCCGCAAAATGTTTTTACGGCTTCCGTTGCAAAATTCTTGATAGACGCTTTCAAAAATATGAAGCAATCCAGCAACATTTTACAATCGCATTCTTCAGAATGACAGAAATATCACCAGGCCTACTGCAGCTGTTTGTTTCAAGGTCAGAAACAACAACAGCCCGCTGCTGGCACACATGAAACAATGAAGCAACAGATCTTTCCTGAGAGAGCGCTGTAACTAGCAACTTCCCACTGTTAGCACACCTAAGGCAACGAAACCAGTGATCATATTCTTTTAAACCGTTACCCGTTTCCTTTTTAACAAAAACACAACATGGGTTATAGCCAGTATCCCGTACATTTACAAAAGAAACAATATTACCGGTAATGACGTGGTAAAAGAGGATTCATTTATATTCCTGAGACTCCTCACTATAGTACGGATGTAGAGCTTGATCAAGCACGTTCTGTCACTGACAATTCGACCATGACAGTTTCGGCGTAGAGTAAAATGACAACAAAATTTAATATGGGGTATTGCTTTTACGAAACTAATGAAAACCTTGAACAAACGACAAAACGTTACCGATAAATATAGACAGCAGTATCACGGAGAATTGCGCACCACGCACATGTACGATAGCTTGATCAGGAAAGTACAGTGGTGGCGCTTTCGTGGCGTAAACTGAAAGACGTGAAGCGGGGTTTCTCATCTTTGTGACAAACAGTTTCTCATCCAAATTCTCCCTGCCCCCCCCCCCCCCAATCACTCCAACTAAAGTGATGAGTTACGACTTACCCCATAATGATTGGCAAGTACTTCAGTAACTAACTTTATGGTTGCAAAATGTGGTCTACATCCCTGCCAATTAATGATTTTGTCTGGCCTACAGATTTTCTTTTTTGCTTTGGGAGATAAGAATGTTTCCATAGAAGTTCTTATTTGAAATTTGTAGGCTGCTTAGTCAATGGCCTACAAATCCAAAGTTATGGCCTACTTTTTGTCATTTGTAGGACCTTAATTCGCACCCTGCAACAGTAGTTCACAATAACTACATGACTGTACCTTGTTGAAACAATTAATTTTGCTGAGCTGACCTTTCACAAGTACAAACAAGAATGAAAATAATGACATAATTTCTTTGAAACTAAATTTTAGTTGTAATTCCAAAATAGAAAAAAATTCTAAAATTTAATCTTTGCAAATATCTTTACACTAATTTTTCTTGTGAAATTTAGAATTGTCAAATGCATTCAACAAACTATCTTATATTTTAACAATATTCCTGGGGTTCTGGCTTTGCCTCAAATAAATATTATTTCTCTGAATATTCCTTTCTCTCAAGATGTCTTCTGTTACAGTCATAAAAAATGCAGAATCACTAGTTGCTCATTTGGGGTTTTCAACTCTTCCATTATGTTGAGCAAACAATGTACTGTACACATACTGTGTACAGTATATACTGTTCAATGGCTCTGTTTTAGTAGATAAGATTACTTAGTTTTGACCTAAATTTCTCAAGTTTTGTCCCACTTTTTGTCATTTATCCACCCTTAATTTGCACTCTGCTTTGCAACACTTAATCATAAATTACTAAAAAAAAACCTTTGAGCACTTTGGGGGGATTGAATAATCAACAACTAGCATGCGAGCTGGCTCATTTGCATGAAAATTGGGGGAAAAGAGAAAAAGAGAGAGAGGGGGGGGGAGCATGAGCTGGCTCGCAAGCTATCAACAACAAGAAACAACATGCAGAATTAACATTTGAAGATAAGTTTTAAACAGCAACATACAAGTAAGACTACTAATAGAAGGATACAATCTTCCAGAGTTATGTGATCCTTGAAAATTGTGTACCTAGAATGTTTAAGTGCCAATGAAAGAATAAATTAAGGAAAAATTTACTGTATCTATTTTGTACAATTCAATACTTGGTTTACGTGTAAATCAGCCTGAACTCCCTACTGTATTTGGCCAAGAAATATATAATTATTAACCTTTGTTATGATTCTGTCATGTACTGTACACCTGTTTAGGTCAAGTTATCATCATGGAAAAACAAAGTGATATTTTAAACTGTTCATACCGGTACATGAAATTTGTGAACAAAATGTATATTGCACTGCAATGTACATGTATGCCACAACCATAGACTTGATTAAAAAAACTTAGTTAAGACAGACTATTTTAGTGCTGCATGTTTCATGAAATTATCAAGAAAATAGTGTTTTTTATTAATACTTGACTGTTCTTGACTGAGACATTTTTTGCGATATTTTCATTTTTAAATCAGCTTTTCATGTGAAATTGTTCACATGAAATTGAGGAGTAACAAAATCGTTTTTCACCTCTGAATATTGTCTCAACCAGGATTATTTTTGTTAAAATTTGAGAAGAGAGACATAAACATTTGGACTTTTGAGTGTCAGACTGCATTTAGCATCAATTTTGCATGCCTGGACAACCTCAGGAGGATGCTTCTCAGCATACCTAGTATTTACAAAAATGAGGCCCTGTGAATTACTCTGCTCCCCCCCCCTCCCCAGCCCTCTACAGGGGTCACAGAGTTAGTCACCTGCCTTCTCACTGATTATGACCACAAAGTAGCAAAGTAGTTAATTCTAATACAATTCAAACTACAAAGTAACATACATGTACTACATGCAGACTACATGTATACTACAGTACAAGTTTAAGGGCTCTTAACTTAGGTCACTATCCATTTGTCTGGTCTGGCCAGCTGAAAAGAACTGGTTCTGGCCAGTTTAAATGGAAAGGTCCAAGGTGCAGGCATATAGGTACACCTCTCCGAATTCTTGAGTGGCTCTGACCTATGAGCAAGACCATTTTGGCCAGAACCAGTTCTGAAAACTCGTGTGTTCCATTTAAAAACTGACTGGTCAGACCAGCCAGACTGCCAGTGGACAAATGGAAAGCAACCTTTGTCCTTTATGTAAGGCAGATGGTTTCCAATTTATGTTTGATTTACAATTATTGTAATCCTACATGAACTGAAGAATGCTGCACGAATCTGAGAGCTCAAGGGGTAAGGTTGTGACTGCTGCCTTCACAGCACATCCTCTGTGACCAGCAGTATGTATGTATATACATACGAAGAACAGATGATGATTGATAGCAGTCATGAACAATAAACTGGTGTACATACCATTTCTTAAGCACTATTCTGTCCCATTTTGTTCCTGTCTGTGCTGCTATTAATTTCTTCAGATCACCCACAGTGTCATCAGGACTTGAACTAGTTAAGGAAATAAATGCCTTATGCTTTTCCAGAATCTACCAGTACAATGTACATGATTCTTGAAACTGCATGATATTGTTATCCAGTATCAATGATAATAGAAGATGAAAGCCTGTCCTTGTTCTGTGTATGACTATGAAACTGGTTTATATATGACTGTATAAATTACTATTTCAGTTTGTAGCAGATATGTAAACAGTATCCCACTACAAAATCAAGCTACAAACCATCAAAATTAATAATATTATATAATACTGTATATATTGCTATATAACTTTCAATAACTCAAACCTTCGATATGTCAAACATTCTGCTACCTCAAACTAAATTCATTTTCCTTCAAGCCAATTTTTCACTAACTTATTCTCAATAACCTGATTACCCGATAACTCGAATCCTTTTATACTTTCCTTGAAGGTTTGAGTTATCTGGAGTCAACTGTATACTGTACAGTCATGTATCTCTTGAATTACACTGTTTTGTCTAGTCACTTGTCAGAAATTGAAAAGATTTTGTACATGTACTGTATTCTCTGAAAGACTCCAGCTCAGCTTTTAAATCAATCGACTTTGTTTGGCCAACTGAAGTCAGTGGCAGACGGCTGACTTGTTGATCAATGAACCAAGTGCTCATTATGTACAATCAATGTCAACTGTGGCTAATAGCCATCCGTCCAAATTAATTATCTAAACTTCAAAAGTGCCAAACAAGTATAAAAAACAATAACATGATTGTATGTTTGAACTTGGACTGTGTTTGATATAATTTTATTTAGGAGTTTCAAGAGTTTCTGCTCACCATGAAATTAAGCTGTTATACCAAGAGATCATACCCAAATCGATGAGTCTCATGGTCATTTGGCAGGTCTGGCACAGAGACACAGAACAAGAATGGCTCTGCTCAACAACATATGAGTACACTGTAAGAACAACAAAGTTATATATACATGTATTGTACAGTTTCTTGATCATGTTGATCATAGTTGATTTTAGATTGTCGACTGATGGCTTGACCATAATAGATTGATTTGTCATGTTGATCTCTGTTGATGGTACATTGTATAGATTATTCAGTTGATTGATGAGTCGACCACAGTTGATTGATCAATCATCTCAACTACAGATCGTTGTTTGATTGGCTGACTACAGTAGATTGATTAGTACTCAGCGTGAAAAAAGTTTAAACTCAATACAACAGTGAGAAAATAACATTAAAGAAACTAATAACAAAGTTAATCCATAAAGTTTGTCAGTGATTCTGAATTAATTTGTTAAGCTACAAGCAGTAAAGATGGAGCAAAACTGTAAACAAGAGTTGTTTGACAAAGAGTGCATGTAAAAGGATACTTGCACTTCACTCTAACTTTTTTCCCCAGACGATCGTTGCATGTAACCTCAAGCATCTTCATTAACCTGTAAACCAAACTCGTGATCTCGTTATATTTGAGATTTAATATATACTCATATATATTACTTTTTAAAAAGCAATCTAATTAAAATTTCCGTCTCGTTCAGGACGTTTTGTTTTAAGAATGCACACAAGACAAAAATCCCGGACAAAAATGTACACTGATCTTCCCGCTTGCAACGTTGGGAAAACGTTAAGAAAGCAGCCGATTGTTTAACCAGTGCACAAAAAAAAATAATATAAGCTTATAAAATATTCAAACTTGTCTTACCTCACTGCTCTTCCAAAACGTATAAAACAGATGTCTTCTCACAAAATGCGATGAAAAACGTTATGTAGTCCAGTACCTTCAATATTCCACAAAATCACGCGAAATTATCAGGTACGTCGTGTAACTGGCACAGAGTGGTTCCGCTCCGAAGAGAAGCCGCTGAACCAAAGTCCGCGTGCTCAAACAAGAAGGACAAGGAAGAAGGAATGCAAGAAAAATATTTTGCTTGCAAGAATGGCTGGAGCAAGCTTACACAGTGGATATCAGCACCCGACAACTCGCCGCTGGCAAGCGACAAACACTACAATAACCAGTGAAAACCTATTGTATCCGTTGTTTATATCGTAAGTAGATAAACGTGATTTGGAAGGCACAAAAATATGAAAAATATATTGGGTAGTTGCTGGTCTCGTCACGCACATGTATAAAACGTTTTCATAGCACAATCTCGACTTACTTAATTGTACGTAAATTCCAACAATTTATTTAATTGCTTTAATGATTTCCAAGTATGCGAACATCTAGTGATCTACCGCACTCGTTGAGGTTTTAGACTGACAAGGCAAGCAAAAGGGGATTTCGTTACAGTTAAAATAGCAGGGGGGAGGGGGTGGGGTAGAGATATAAATTAAGGTTGGAAGATGAGTTGGTAATTGTACAATATATAAATATTTGCTTTCAATTTGCATGTTTTATCATTCTTTGTAACAACAAAGAATTGTTACATTTAATATAATATGGTATACCCACTGTTTTAATGCTGTTCGGGAGTAGTTCACTAGTTGAAATGCCGATAGTTTTTGTTACATGTCATGCATTTAATAATGCCAAAGTGCCGTGCTATGTTCATAAATTTACAATGGCATCACTTCCTTTAGAACTAGAGTATTGTTCATGATGTCATTAACAACCCTCTGGATGTGAGCCATGTAGCTAAATCACAGGAGACCCAGGCTCGAAGTGAGTAAATCAAGTAGCCTGATACATTGTTGCAAAATCGAATTTTTAAGAGACTTTGTACGGGAATTTCGTTTCTGGTCGATATCTCTGTAACTACTAAATCAAATAAACTCTGACTTGCCTGAAGTGTTGTATGTGTTGTTGTTGTTCCCTGGTAGAAATTTGAAGACATTTCGATGATATTTAGTTGAAATGTCTTCAGATTTCTACCAGGCAAGTCAGAGTTTATTTGATTTAGTAGTTACAGAGATATATCGGCCAGAAACGAAATTCCCATACAAAGTCTCTTAAAAATTCAATTTCGCAACGACATATCAGGCTACTTGATTTACTCACTTCGAGCCTGGGTCTCCTGTGGCTAAATGGCGCACCTTATGGAAAAAGAGAGTTTATTTTACTATCACTCATGGACTGCAGCTCTAGGTACATGTACTTTGAGACTGGGGGGGAGGCTCATTAGTGACTCAATATTGGGGGAATGAAGACACTTTCTCTTACTATAACTTTTTATAATAAATTTTGAAAATATTCAACAAACGAAAAGTGCTTTTTTAAAGGTCCAGTCATGGCCAATACTGTATAAAGTATGTACTCCTGTAAAAAGACACGATTGAATATATGAGATAGGGTTTTCATTAACGCAAAAAACTGCATAATTATTTTACACCAAAAAATAATAATTTGGGACAGAAAAGTTGATATGCTGTGTGTCACTAGGATGCAGAAGATCAATAGGAGATACATACCATTACCATGTTAGATCAACCTTAGGTTCCTTTGGGACTCTTAAACAAAGAAACAAGAGGGCCCTGTGACACCTCTTGAAAATTTCTACTGAAAACCCTGTGAGACTCGTACAAGTCAGTACTTAATCCAATCATGCATTTTTATGTGGCACATACTTGTATACTCAAATTTTTTTGCTTACAATATACACAGTTTTCTGTTAGCCCTGGCAAAAACACAGATGCCAGTCAGTACTAGTGTTAAACTTGCTTTAAATTTACCTTTCAATTGGTCACCAACTTGCACCAGTTGACTTGCCATGACTTTTAGGGAGCTCAAATTTGAACACAATGTAATGTAAGTTCTTCATTATTATTATATTAGTGGGAAAACAAAGTGGAATATGAACACAAGTTTGAAAGTAAAAACTTGCACTGATTTGCATCAATGTTTGCCAAGGCTTACATGTAAATTTAAAAGCCTTCTAAAGGTAAAGGTAAAGCGACTTTCTTTAACGAGGGTAAAATGTGACAGTAATTAAGTAACTGATGAACTTGTGGCCCTCAGTGCACACTTTACCCCCCTTCCTCTGTCAGTGCTCTGTTTTACGGGTATTTAAAGCTACATGTAAAGCTACACAGATCAGAAGAAAGTTGAAATAGACGTTGGAGTCACCGAGGATCGAACCGGGAACCTCCGGCTCCAAAGGCCGCGCACTAACCAACTGAGCTATGCCTGCTCCTACATACTCCTTCTTTATAAAAGCTTTCTGTAGTATATAATTATAAAATGATTTTTGAATCAACTTACCAGGGATGATGCAAATGCTTTAGAAGCTATTACAAGTCTTCCTGGCCAGTCCCGGTATGTACAGTATTCCTTGGTTAAGTACTAGAATTATTAATTATATATATGTATGCTGTGTAAGCACCAAGTACTATCTTATGTGGGTCAATTAAGTTAGCAACTCAGTAGTTTTTAGGGTGTAAAGGGGTAAAGCAACTCCTAGTCGACACTTCAGCCTCAAACACAACAAATGATCAATATGCTGCTAAATTCTCCTAAATGGTATCTATATATTTCTTCTAAACAGTTTGGGAGAATTTTCTTTCATATTGGATAGCTTGCAGTGTGTGATCAATTCTTATATTCTCATAACAAAACAGCTTATTTTATTATATGTAAATATAATTTTTAATTATATATTTAGTATAAAGCCCAACAAGTGAATATCACTTCTCGCGTGCTCTGATTGGTCAAAAAAAGTAAATATTCATCCATATTCACTTTTTAACATTCATGCGGGAAACAGTCCTGACAAAATGGCTGCACTTTTTTTAACTTATTCAGATGAAAATAAATTGCTTTTGAAAGTGATATTCACTTGTTGGGTTTTTACTATAAAACAATTTATTATTCCCCTCAGTGTCGGTGCCTGGTGAAAAATACATGTATCCACCTTGCCGCTTAATGACTCAGTAGAATATATTCCATTAGCATATACCAAACCAGTGAATAGTGTTTTTCACACGCTCCGATTGGTTCCCAATCTAGGAATATCCTAGGATATTCCTGGCTCGCATGACTGCACACGGAAGTGACAACATGGCATCCTGGTTTCCGGAAAGTTTGAGCAAAGCTCAAATTTCAGAATTAAATAAGAAAGCCATCCCAATCAATAAAAAGAAAGTGACAAAATTTGGTTTGGGTGTTTTCCAAGGTAAGGTTTTATTTTTAAACATTCCACGTCTCAATTTCACAAGAGAAGCAGAAATCATAATGCTAACACGAAACAATTGTCAAGTTCCGAGTTTGTTTACAAATTTCAAAATACGACATAAAAATACAAAGATTGTAATTTTTTATTTCACTGATTCACTGGTTTGGTATATGCTAATGTAATTATTCACCTCAGTGTCGGTGAAAAGCCCAGTATATTCACCTTGCCGCATTCGCGGCTCGGTGAATGTCCTGGTCTATTCACCTCCACTTCGGTGAATAATTGCTCACTATTCACCTCCACTTCGGGGAATAATTGTTATTTAAATAAACCAAACTAGTGGATAGTGCTTTTCGAGCGTTGTGATTGGCTACTCAAACTGGGATACCTTGTGTACGTGTAATCACCTCCGATCCTTTACATTGCGTCAAAACGTACAAGTGGCATCTCATTTCACGGCTGTTTTGGAGGTTGAAAGTATTGCAACGAAAGAGGTAGCTTACGAAAGTTAATTGTATGTTTTCAATGGTAGTTTTTGTTTAATTCAGCTTCTATGCTGCAAATTACAACAATACAAAACTGTCACGCAAAGAAAATGATTAGTTTACTGGTTTTCACTTTTTTATAAGGCCAACCAAAATGATATCTGTGGTTCCGGTCACACACCCTGAAAAAATAGGGTCGGTCGGATTTAAAATTTTATTTTATTTTTAATTTTTTTAATACCGACGCAGGTGACAACCACGCAAGTTCGATTCTGGCGAGGGCACTGTATAGTGAGGTTGAACATCGGCTGCAGACCACGCTAGAAAACATGGCTGCTTCCCACTTGATCGAAGCTTCACGAAATTCGCACACTGCACTACCACTACATGTACCCCGGCCAATAATCCTTACATAGAGGGGTGGCTGTATAGGAAAAAAAATAAATTCGCGCCTCCAACAAAGTTTGAATTTTGCCACGTGCACCCACCAAACTAGAACAGTCGTAATGAGATCTTTTTCGTCATGGTTTTACACAGAATGGAAATATTCTACATTTTATTTATTTGCATCTGGATTTATACCCAAGAAAACACAGCAGATATTGAATTTTTAAAAATATCTTGACAGTAAGAAAGAAAAGTTATTTTCAAAAATATGGCAAAAGAAGCAATAATTAAAATGTTAAAGGGTCGGTGATTTGGCGCTTAAAAATTAGGGTCAGTCGGGTGACCGGAACCACAGATTATATTTAGTTTGGCCTAAGAACCTCTTTTGTAAGAACACGAGGTTGAAAAATTAATGCCCAAGATTTAAGAACATGCTATTTTTCCTTAAGGGGGAGCAACACTTTAACGTTTGGTCGTGACTAGGGGATTTGGAGAGGATATTTAAAAGAGAAAAAATGTTAATAGAACGCAACAAACACTTCCCCTAAGCAAGCAAGTGCCATTCCTCGGATAGCAAACCAGCTGGCGATCGCCCATTAAATATTAACTCCAAAAACTAATTTTAAACTTACCTGAAATCCATAAAAACTAAAAACTCCTTCAAAATTAACAAATCGCCCCCCATCATTTTTTGTACAAATTATCTCCAAAAATTCTCAAAATATTTGTGAATCTTTATCAACTACAGTACTGTGTCGCTATGATTTAAATTTGTATTTTTCTAAATTGCAACGGAGATACCGGCGATTATGACGTAATTAAGCCTGAAAATTCGACTTGCCGTGTTGCTCCCCCTTAAACGATCAAGTCTTTTGGCCAAACATATGTGGATGAGGGGGGGAGGAGGAGTCGTTGAACCAAAGATTTTCGAATCGGTTAAGGAATCAGTTAGCGCGTGCCCTTTGGCATGCAATTAGTACTTGACTCATTTATTAATTTACATAGTAACAATCATCACTTAATTAGCCGCTGTTGCCATGGTAACAAATAGAAAAATCCAAGATGGCCGCTATGGCCGCCATCTTGGATTTTTGAGATTTTGCTTAAAAATGAGACATTTTATTGAAAATAGCTAGAAAACATTTTATATGCCCAAACTACGAAATAATCAGAAGAATATGAATAACTGAGTTTTTAATCAATTTTATTAAAAAAATTACTCACTATTTTCCCTCAATTACTATGATGACGTCATCAATGTTGACGTCACTTAACTAGTGTCGAGGAACAGTTGTGCAAAAGCGTTTCGCAATTGGTCAAGAGGTAAAAATTTTAGGTTTATTAAAGGGTTAAAGAACATACCCGAGGCCGAGGAAGGCCGAAGAACTTTTGTTTTGGATGCTGCACAAAATCATGGGAATATTTAGTTTTTTATTTATTCGCAGTGAAAGACATAGTTTTGTGCATGTACAACTTTGTTTTTAAATCTATTGGATTTATTATTATATTATATTGCTTTCTTGCCGGCCAGGTTACCGGCTAATTAATAAAGCGTATTTATGCTTCCAGTTAGTTTGTATAAATGGAAAATATCGTCCAAGAAGGTTATGAAGGATTTGTAGGTTTTGAAGGATTTGAGGGATTTGAAGGTTTTGAAAAATTTGAAGGATTTGAAGGATTCGTAGGTTTTGAAGGATTCAGACTAGGATTTGAAGGTTACGAAGGATTTGAAGGATTTGTAGGTTTTGAAGGATTTGAGGGATTTGCAGATTTTGAAAAATTTGAAAGTTTTGAAGGATTTGTAGGTTTTGAAGGATTTGAGGGTATTGGAGGTTTTGAAGGATTTGTAGGTTTTGAAGGACTTGAGGGATTTGAAGGATTTGAAGGTTTTGAAAGATTTAAAGGGTTTTTAGGTTTTAAAGGATTAGTTGAAGGATTTGAGGGATTTGAAGGATTTGTAGGTTTTGAAGGATATTTTTGAGAGATTTAAAGGATTTGAAGGATTTGTAGGTTTTGAAGCATTTGAAGGTTTTGACTACGATTTGAGAGATTGTAGGTATTGAGAGATTTGAAGGTTTTTGAAGGATTTAACAGTGATAGACATACCCTATTTCAGTGGTTGATACATCGAGAAAGAGCCCGAAGCTAGGTGCAAAAGGACAAAGAAATGTCAATAAATTATTTTACAGACCAATAGACTTTGACATGCACTGTTGGTTTTCTGTCTAAAGAATCAGACGCATATCTTGGCCCCCAAATTAACGCAATACAGTGTTTTTGGGTGCCCTCCCTAAAAGGTAGAAGAAAATTGCCACTCCCCCCCCCTTCCCCCACCATACTCTCACTTTCAAACAAGAAACTGGAACTATAAAAATATATATATATATATATGTTTATGGTCCATAAATGAAAATACAAGAATCGATGGAAGGAAGAAAGAAAATGTAAGAAAATCTAAAAAAACAACCCAGCAAGAGAAAGGTTTCACTTACGATGTCAAGAGCTGTTAACCAGCCTAACACCTGTGGAAGGAAAAGCAACTTGATCTCTTTGTCCTTGTCAAAGATGGCAAGAAAGTGCTTGAGAGAGCAGAAAATCGTTGATGAGAGCCAGTTACGTGCACAGGGCCTATAAATTAAAGGCACTGGAATATCTGAAGAAACTTGAAGTTTTTGATGGAGAAGTCCTTGAGTACATAAACTGTGCTGTCAATCAGCTGAGTGGAGATAGTAGTGCTGTCAATGAGAATGATGTGATTATGGGAATGATTGCAATGATGAAGACCATGAGGAGGACCAAAAAGATGAGGACAGCGACAACAAAGATGATGATAATGGTAAAGACAATGATATAAACAACTGAAGATAGTAGTGAAGTAAACAAGGTGCTACCAAAATTCAGACGGGAACAGCGGATGACAGTAACAAGTGACCTTAATACATTTTAAAATAGAGTGACATTCAATTTGATGTTGTTCTTTAGTTAAGTGGACTAAAACTACACATGTTTTTGGCATTTGAAATTGGTCTATAAAAACAATCCATGTTATGAAAAGGGACTGTTATATGCAACAATTAACATTTTACTGTACCTCTTTTTGGTTGGATGAAATTATTACTATGGTTATATCGCAGGTAACTACGAGGAGCTGAAAACACCAAGACTAACACTGTAACAGTTTGATTGAACAGATGAGGCAAAGCCAGAAGAGGTCGAGGTATCTGTCAATAAACTACCTTAAATCTGTTAAAATGGATTCTTGACGGCACCGGGCTTCCAAATCTTGTGATGTTAAGTCAGTAACTAAAATTAAGCATATTTTAAAACGTTCGGGCATTTTAATATTTGGGTGTTAATTTTTTCGGACGAAATCTTAATTTTCGGACCTTTTTTTTGTCTGAAAATTTAATCGTCCGAATATATTCGTAATTAAAGTACTTTCTAATTAGCACAGTAATAACCAAAATTCTTTGGATAGTATGTACTGATAACAATTCTCATGAGACTTTGTAAAAGCGATAAAGACAATAACGAACAGAAGTTAATTGTCTTCTAATGCTTAGCAAACGCAAAGAATTTTCAATACTCTTCAGATACCAATTTGTTAACATAACCATTTGAGGCTACAGCGGACTTGCAAATCATATTAGGCCACCATAAATTTATAGGGGCACGACCTTTGAACTTTTATCCTCTTTCAAACTCTAATTCGTTAATTTCAGGAAAACGACAAACATTGAAACAAGGACACTATCAGCATGGGAAGTTCACTTGGTCGGGCATCTAGTAAACTACACCAGTGAACTTAATTAGTTTTGAGAGCAACCATCTTTTTCCCTAATAAATTTTAGGAAAATTCATTAAATTTGGTTGCTTGAGTTGCAGGTGTCTAAAAGTTATGAGTGATTGAATCACTTGGCGCGGGTTGTTTCCTCCT
>JAOBYH010434384.1:0-15352 GCA_025403525.1 Umimayanthus kanabou | reverse complement strand
CGTAAATGTGAATGCCTAGGTGACTCATGCAATTTGTACTTTATAATAAAATGATTAACAAGTAATCGAACCTTTTAGTTGTTCAATATGGAATTAATTTGCACTTGTGTGTTTTGAAGAGCTCAAATTACCCCGGCAAATTGCAATTGCCCTAATGGGATAATGCAGTTTCGATTCTCTTTAAAACACACTCGAGCAAATTATTTCATATTGAACCTGTCAAGGTTCGATTACCTATACGTATCTTCAAAAGTTACTTCATTGTGTACTTAACCCTTCCAATAACATAAGAGAATAAGGCAAAGGGAGGCAACAATTCTCTGCACTACAGTACCTGATCCTATTTCAACAAATGTTCTCAAGTATCCACTTTCTGCTACATAACACTGAAGTTTCTGGTGTCTCAGTGCCAAGGATTTTGGGAGGTTCTTAAAGTTATAGGTACCATGAGCTTACCTCTTGAAATATGAATTCTTGACTTCAAACCTCATGCACCAATGCTGCAGCAAAGAACCAAGCCTGGATATACATAAAATATTACAATAAAATTGTGATATTTTGAACAAAATTTTGAATCAATCAAAATGGTTGTTTTTCGTATGGTAATACAACAAAACTAATTGGTAATGCTTAAAGGGGCGACTTTTCTGGTCCCCAAATGTGAGTAATCAGGGGACTTGCTTCCACTATTTCTTGGGTGACAAGTCACCCAAAGCCAAGTATGAAACTTTCACCTCTATGCATCTTGGATAATGGACCATGAAGTGCATTTTTGGTATGATGGAACTTTCTGGGAATAGTGCCTTGCATTCTTCCAGGAAGTCAGAAATTATCACTCTTAAATAATCAGCTAATCTTTTGCTGGTCACAGGAGCAAAGATAATATCAACAATTTCCATCATATCACTGAACAACATCCAGTGTTGATGCTCTTCGGGGACCATGTTTCCCATGAGAAATGTTAGATATCTTGCCAAGCACCATGTTTGGGTAGCTGTTACAACAAAAACAAAAGTGTAATAAGTGCATAAACCACCTTTCAATTAACAAACTTCAGTATATTAGCCTTGTAAATTTTGATAATATTTAGTTCATATACCTCCCATATAAAACTGCATAACAATTCCAAAAAGAAAAAACATGAGCAGACATACATTGTAATAAGTTTTAACACTGACATTACTCTCACTTGTCGACTGAGATTAGTTATAAAGTGGAGTACTTAGCACATTTCTCCATTAACAATATTTTTACCAGTATGTCAAACTATGTATGGTATGTTCAACCAACGACAGTTTGTATTATATACATGTACAGTACTGGTATTGGCCCTGGCCTACTGAGCTCGTACATGTACTTGTAAAATAATGGACTTAACTTTGTTTTCACATTATTTTTATCCATTTAATTTTACATGATAGTTGTATGTTTGCAAATATGCTCAAGTGTGTGATTACCTAACATTGTGTTATTTTTTCAGTGTAAATGTAGTAGTTGTAAATTTAAAATAAAATGGTCTTACCTGATTTTTTCAACATTGTTTCTTCAGAGCGCAGTGTGGCTTGGGGTATGTGAAGTTCAGGTTCGTTCTTCAAATCAGTGCTACTAAATGCATAAATTTCTGTTTTCTAATTCAGCTGATCTACTGAGATATGCCCTTCAGTGATAAGCTGAAGTAGGATCAGCTTTGTTACTCTTGGAATGACACTTTCCAGTATATCATGCATGATATCAGATGCCAACCCTTCCACATCATGATAATATATTGAGGAGTTGAGAACTGAATTCCTTTTTACTCCAAATGCAGATGCCCGTTCAGGACCAATACCCACTTCTCTGACTTGGTGGTTATAGCCCTCTTTGGTTCTAATATCATAATCTTTCTCAGTAAATTGAAAGAAGCAAACAAACATGATTCAATTCCAGATAGTGGGGCAGATGTGTGCAAAATTTAGGGCGAATTGTTCATTTTCTGTTAAAAGCATGAAATTTGGCACAGAGACAGTTTTCAAGATGACAAAAAAGATAGGCTATGGAGGCAAACCTGAAATTGCAGTTTTGCCCAGTTAAGGGTGATTTTTTAAAATGGCGGCCATTTTAAACCGGAAGTAGAATTGCCAATTGAATCTACCATAAACATAAACTAGAGGTAAATTTAACACACAAAACTCAATTGTATCGTTCATGATTAAAAATATTCAAAACAAAGAAAGAAATTGGCATTTTTCCAAATTGGCGGCCATCTTGAACCAGAAGTAAAATTGAAATTGACTCTAACTACGCAAAATGGATCAGAATCAAATGGAAAACAATGTGAAACAATAAAAACAGTTAAAATGCACACAGACAACTTGATTTTATTCTCAAGGATTGAAAATATATGATAAAATGAAGACATTTCAATCAGTGTTTACATCACTTGCACAGCCCTTCTTACATCCGCACTTTACCAACTCTTGGCATGAGTTTGTGATCTCCGGTAGTGTGGTACACAAGAGTATCCACTCTCCGTCATCAACAGTGCGTTCAAGCAATAGTTATTGATGAAGCTCATTTTATTCTAGAATGTTAATTTATTAGCAAGATAGCAACGATATTCTCAGCATAAGAAAAATTACCATAAATCGAGATTCACTGCAAAATTCCTGTTTCACAGCTATGTAGATCATAATGCCAGTTGTGCGTCCTTATTTGCTACGGAACTTTAAGAAATTGCTTTGAATGTCAACATTCACAACTTCGTATGAAAAACAAGTATGTCTCCCAAGCATTATATCATTAGAAATAACAAGTTGTAAACAAACAAAATTGCAATCAGTTTTAATCTTCTTCAAGTCAATCCATCGTTTTTTGTATTTGCCGTGTTGTTTATTCCTTTATGTTTTGGGCAGATATTGTTGAGTTTGATTCAGTTTGGTGACGGTTGTTGGAATTTTGATATCAGTCTTTGTTAGAAAGAGGTGACCACAGTTGACAAATGAATGCTATAAGAAGAATGTCATGCACTGATTAACATCAACAGTTAGATGAAAGCCTCTAGGTAATAAATTTATTAAGTTTTTGAAGTATTGAAAACATTTGTTTCCTTCAGGTCTACTTTTTGCATAGTACCATGCCCTGCAAACAACAGCTATGAATGAGCTGATTTTAAAGGAACTTTGGATCATTCCCGGTTTCTGGGCAATGTGTCACATCTAAAACCCATTGTGCTCAACCTACATTGTCCTACTCGATCAAGTCAACCATGCACAACTTTAGACGTGGCTCATTGGGTTTTCAGACAAGACTCTTTGGATTTTCAAACGAGGGCTCGTTGGAATTTCAGACGAGGCTCGTTGGGATTTCCAAATGAGGCTCGTTGGGATTTCAAATGTGACTCGTTGGGATTTTAAACGAGGCTCATTGGGATTTCAAACGAGGCTCGTTGGGATTTTAGACGAGGCTCATTGAAATTTTAGACAAGGCTCGTTGGGATTTTAAACGAGGCTCATTGAGATTTTAGACGAGGCTCATTGGGATTTCAGACGATGCTCATTTAATTTTCAGACGAAGCTCATTGGGATTTCAGACGATGCTCGTTGAATTTTCAGATGAGGTTCATTGGGATTTCAGACGATGCTCGTTGAATTTTCAGACGAGGCTCGTTGGGATTTCAGACGAGGCTTGTTGGGATTTTGGACGAGGCTGGTTGGTAGTACATACTGGAATTCAAGTTGCGACATATAAGACTTGTCAATCTGACCAATGTTTCGATTCTTGTGAATATTTAACCGCGGCGCGTGGGACTCCCTAACTGTAGAATATGGTTCTGATCGTTATTTCCAAACGCATTTGAAAAAGGTTTTAATTTGTTGTAAAGGAAGAAATCAATTAGTGATTGTGTCAGTTTGCACGTTTTTTGGTTTTGTTTGTAGATATAGTATCAACTCTGGCAAACAACAGTTTCGCTAAAATTGAGTCTTAATAATCAAGTTCACTTGAGAAATGACAAATTGCTAATCGTTGCAGCCATTTTAAAGTTCTAACTCCAACATGTTAAACTGGAGCATTTTCAAATTATGTACAAACAGCTCTAAACATAATCACGCTCAGTTTGACCGTGCAAAATAGAACTATACAAACCAAGGCCTGCAATTGATATAACACGAGAAATTATACGATGTTTTCTCCTTTGGGCCTTTGATCGAATTATACATGTATGGAACGCACTTTCTGCAAGGACCGCGGAGCTACTTTGAAAGTGGTGGGGCTGATAAGTGACTCAAAGTGGTAGGGCTAAAACACTTCTTTCTTAGTAACTAAAGTGGTAGGGCTATAGCACTACCAGCCCCTCCCTCTCCGCGGTCCCTGTGCTACGCTACTGTTACTTGGCTTTACCATCTGATTAGCCAAATACATTAATTTTATATTACTATAGAAACCTTTATTTGCTCAGTAGCAAGCAATACTTTAACAAATACATCGTCCGTACTGTACTAGGTCTTGTAAACTAAAATTTATTGCATGAAATAAATGTTTTTATGTTGAAATATCTGAATTTCAATAATCCCGCAAAGTGTTAATATGTATCGGGTAAAATATTAAAACTTAAACTGAAATTATTCCTCGCCAAAGAGTATACGTTACGCATTCCCTCTCGTTGGTGGTAAATTTCAAGGTTGAATCAGATGGACAAATGTCCGCCTTGATGGGCGACCAGAGGGCCTCAGCACTTGCCTGGGCGCTTGGTGCCGCTCTTTATCATCTTGATTTTCCAGGCGAAATGTAGCATCCTCCTTGTCTTCTGTGTCGTATGTGTACTCATCTCACCACCGTGACATTTCTCCTGAGTTATGTAGCGAAATTCCGAAGAAACGTTTAACTTGCAACTGTCAAGCGAATGTAGACCTGTGAATGCGCTCTTTGTTCCTAGGACCGTATTTGTTCTATTGGGTATGTTTCTGTGTGTAATATTTCATCACCCCGATGTTGACACGTTCGTTCAACTCGATGCAAGGAAATATATATTATAGCATATACTGATCGTCTACAACTTATTTTCTTTTCTTACCATTGTTAACCTCTTACATTGTACGTGACTAAGATTTGGTTTTTATGAGGGAAATGCATGGAAGCGAAAAAAAATGCCCTCCCGACGGGTGTCCGCGGGGCTGTTGACTTTTGTGTTATGAAATGACTTTTCAACACCTTTACCCGACCATCATGCATGACACGCGGTCCCGCCACGCTGGTCCGTTTTACAAAGGAAAGAGTGATTGGAATCGCAAATTACTTGTAATTGTCACCCGCCTCTCGCCCTGAATAGAGTGCGTGTACCTGGAAACAGTCCATTTTGTTTTCTGTAGCAAATAGATCATTCAGTCATGAGGTTGCAGTATTTCACTGATTTAAAAGCAGGTCTCCCCTTCGCCTTGATTCGCTGGTTGCAAGCACGATCTCTGATTGCAAACCCGCTTCGCTGTGCCTCGTGCGACAGACATGGTTCTTAAGAACAAAGCAGTGTCTCACGTCGATACTTTTCAGTGGTAAGGTATTTTTAAAAAGATATCATTTCGCTCTGAGTGAAAGTTGACCCACTGATTCCGTGTCCTATTTATTGTTCATCACATTAAACTAGGAGATGCAGAGGATGCAAAAAAAAATAAGAAGCTTGAGAACGAATACTTTCTTCAGCAAATTTCCGAAAATACCTCTTGGCGACATTCTGCTTGTTATTTACCACTGGTCTCAGGACAACCCGCAGACAAAGGTGGCCCAAAGGCTGGCCTTGAACAAGAATGTTGTATGTAGGATTCACCGCCAGTTAGAGGACATTTGTTCAGTGGACATTGCACAAAACCCATTTGTCCCTTTTGGCGGTCCAGCTTACGTGACGATGTGCGATGAGAGCAAATTCAATCACAAAGCCAAGGTATATGCTCGCCAAGGGAAGGAAAATATGACCAGGAATGACGGGGGTTCTTGAAGTTTTAGGGTTTTGGGTTTTCTTTTAGCAAATTAGGGTACTACGCAGACCCCTTTCATCGTTCTCACTGGCTCAGATTCACCCCCCCCCCCCCTCCGAGTGTGTACGGCGGTAGGCTTGTCCAGTTTGCCCGTATTCGTCCATATAGGTCATTCTGTTTCATCTATTTTGTTCATAAACCAGATGATAATTTTGTTCAAATGATCAACCCCAGGGCAATCGTTCGTTGTCACATGAGTCACGGATTGATCACAACGTGTTCGAAAGTTTATTAAAAGAACTTATTCTAAAAGCGTATATAGCACACGTAAGTCCCGGTAAGTTTGTATATCGAGGTTCGTAGTAACGTATAACGTCGCATATAAAAAGTCTGGTGGCAACATATATCTATTTCAAATTTTACTCTACAGTACCACAGAGGAAGGCATCCACAAGAAGAAACGTGGGTCTTTGGGATAGTTACAACAGAGTATACGCCATCCAGAGGATACTTCAAAGTGGTGTCTCGAAGAAACAGAGCCACACTACTACCGATTATTGAAAGATGCCTCGCCCCAGGGAGCGAAATCCATACGGATGATTGGGGTGCTTATCGAGGCTTGGAGCAAGGAGTGCAAAATGTCCAGCGACACAGAGTGGTTGTGCACGCCGATCATTTCAGTGACCCAGCAACAGGTGTGCACACCCAAAATATAGAATCTGCCTGGGCCAAGCTGAAACTTGGGGTTAAAATAAGGAAAGGAGTAAGAAGATGTGACCTACAGGCCTACTTGGACGATAGAATGTGGCGTCAGTGGAGAGGTGGCCAAAAAGATGAAAATGTTGTCAATTTTCTACCAGTACTTGCTAGGCAATATTCGAACTTTGCAACATAGTATACTGATCAAGGTTTTCACTGAATAATTAAAGTGAATTGCAGCATTCGTTCAAGGGTTAATCTTCAGGATGTAATACTGCATCCGTTTTCCTAAAATCATTGTCGATTCGATATCTTCTTGTTGGTCCTGAAGCTTCCAATGCCAAATAAAAACATAATTATGTAAACAATAATAAGTGAATAAATAAATAAAATTGTAAAAAAGTTGATTTTGTAAGAGTATTGTTTAAATTGATAACGTGTATAAGCGAAGTTGTGAAGTTCCGTTATATTTAGGATTTGTTCCCGGAAGTTAAGGTGAATAGTTGAATATATTCTAAGCGAAGCGAACCAATTGGTAAATTATAATGAATATGAACTTTTCACTAGGAACCGACACTGAGGGGAATCATTGTTTTAGTATAAACCCAAAAGGTAAATATCACTTAAAAAGAGCGGACAGAAACGTTTGACGTTTGCTCACGTCCCGCATAAATGTTAAAAAGTAAAAATGGATGAATATTTACTCCTTTTGAACAATCAGAGCGCGCATGATTTCTAAAAAGTAAATAGCTGTGGATATTTACTTTTTATTGTCCAATCAGTGTTTTACAACGCTGGAGTAAAACAGTCAGACGCCTCCGGCCCTCTTCCCCTACCCCAGTCGCAGAAAAACGGCCAATAAAATGTCATAACAGACTGCCACGTACACGTGTCCTCCATAGCAAACACAATAAAAAAGCAAGGCCTGTTAGGTCCTAGAATCAATGTGTTACAAGTTTTTTTTCCTTGTTTAATCATGGGTGCATCTAACTGAAACCAGTTTTTCGGACTTTGAACCAGGTCACTGCTTGGCGTTATTATATAGGGGACAGGGATCAATTTTTTTTTTGAAGAATCTTCTAATATCAAACTTAAGAACAATTTAGTGTATTCAAGTGAAATTTATAATGTAGGTATGTATGTAGGTAGGTAGGTAGTTAGGTAGGTATGAATGTATGTACGTAGCAGTATAGTAAATCCAAATGGTATATCCTACCAACATCCTACCATTGCCCGAACCGCAGAACGGAGCTACACCCAACCCAGCAAGGTTAGACCACTCGATGGTCCCTCTTGCTGTTTTCAAGTGTTACCATTCCAGGGGTTGGGTGCCTGTACCTAAGCCAAGTGTATCGCCACCACCTTACATGTATAATATTTATGTATTAGATAGATACTGATAGATGTACTGGTTTATTAAATCACATTGCAGTTTAACACTGAATTGCGTAACTTTACAATAATAAAATTTACACTAATAAAATCCTAAAACTAATGATAATATTTACAGAAATTTACAAATGACTAATTAGTTTTAATCAACTTTCTTTAGCTGAAAAGATCATGTGTACAATGCATTGTTACTACATTGAATAGTAAAAGAATCTTCTATGTATAGAAGTGTGTGTAAAATCCAAATTATTGTAAAATAGTATTAGTATTATTTGTATATATTATTTTTATATATTATACTTTCTATCCAGAGTCTAACACGAAAACCTAACGGTTTATTTAGACTCAAGGCATTTCCTTGCAGGCTTAGAACTTCCCAGTTGCACCAATGAAGTGGCCACTTGTCAACCATTCCAGCTCCGATTTCCTGCCACATGCTTGGATCCACAAGGGCAAGAGCACACAGGGCCAATCCAAGGCAGAACGTTTGGCCTCCTTTAGGTAACCGAAAGAAAGCATAGAAACACTGTTCATTAATATTTTTAACGCAGCTGCAGACATTTTCTTTTCTACAAATTGTTCGCAGTGAAATATGTGCGCTTGCAACTAACTACTCTTCCATGTAGACTGATAAACCACAGGCTTTTGTCGCCGAGGTGATCGTGAGGTGACGGCTTTGAAACATTTGTGAATGCAAACTTCTAGTTGTACAACAACATAAGAACTTACTTATCTGCAACTAAAGTACCTCTCTTTGAAACGTATACTGATTCGTTAAGCATACGATTTATAATTGCATGTAACTCTGAAGAGAAGCAATAACGTTTTGATATATAATAATATTCTTCCAATTACTGATACGCTCCATGCAGCACAAATTCTGTCTGTTTGCTGATTAAACGGGCATGTACCAAACTGAATTTAGTGCAAGTCACTTGGCAACGACCCCAAGATATCGAAAAGATGACAGAAAAGATGGCGTTCAGGATTTTTTTTAATTTTAAGAAAGCCTGGCATCCGATGTTTCATATATTCAGCAATCATCCCTGATCACTCCAATAACGATAACTACTACTATGTAGTGTTCAAAGTTTCCCGATATTAACTAGCTATATATTAATTTCACCGTACCTGAAGCATTGCCGTGGTTATCCTTTCTGGTGAAACTGACCACTCTTGGCTTTGGTGGGTAAATACTGGTTGGCTTTCCCATCTGAGCAGACATCTCTCTAAATAGTGGATGCAGCACCGCCAACATGTTACTCGGAAGGTCGCCTTCTCCAGACAAGCAAAAGAACACCAGGTTGGTTAGTGCTACGGGAACGTTTAGGTATCCCCAGTTCTTCCCAGTCGGTGTGATCTTTGTGTTAGTACCCTCACTCATTCGGAAGAGAATGCTGACATGTCGCGTGGCCCTTGTCCACAACTGCTTGACTTTTTCTGACAGGACGTTTTGGCCCTCGTACATGTTATGGTCAGTCAGAATGATGAAGATGTGTTCTTTCTGCTGAGCGTGCAAACCGTCGAGAAACAATGACGCTTGCTGTTCGGATATCAACTCTCGGACAGTTACACTCTGGTCAAGCTCAGCACAGACTGCTTCCACTAGTAAAGTGCAATTATTAAAAGTAGTTGCAAATGAGTTTGTACAAGTAATGACGCAAATACAGAATATTCAAATGTTCTATATAAGGGATGAAGTGAAAGGGAGTTGAAATTTGACAAAGTAATAGCTACTATACCTTTATATTACAGGAAATTAACGCTTCATTAAATTAACACAAATTGTGAAAATTCGCGTTAATTTAGCCATATTTTAGGTTGCGGGAATTTTCTAATGATAATTTTAATACTAGTGATTAGATTGTGCGTTAGTTTACGCAACGTTTTTCAGTTCGAATCGCCAGGTTTATTTCCTATAATATTAATAAGGTATATCACAGCTTTCACCTAAGCGTGTACATCTGACGCCAAAACGTGATCTAAATTTACCATTTTATAAGAACGAGGCTCAAATTTGCCCAAAAATTAAGAACAACGTAAGAACAATTGAGGCTGAGATTTGGAATCACAAATGCAAAGCTTACTTTTCTCAATAAAATTCAATTATTTATCCCAAAGTCAACTGTATCGCACGTTGAAATACCTCAAAAGTTACGTTGAGATTGTTCGAGATTCCATCAGTGTCCACTGTTTTAGGCGTTATTTCTTACTATTGTTGTTCTTATGAATTCTTAAAAATAAGAACAGCTTAAGGGCCATGGGACAGTGAACATGTAGATACTTTTATCACCTCTACCATTTTCCAGAAATCGAAGCAATTTGAAGACAGTTATAAGAAAATTCCTTTAATTTGAAGTAGTGTTCAGATCACGTCATGATGGCGTCAGCAAAATACAAAAAATCCTATAATTTCTCCCACTTTACATACTTTTTTACATTTTTTGTAAAAAATCAATTCTACTTGTTTAAGTGCAGGTGGCTAAGCATGCGTTTTCCGATTTCTTTGAAAATAACGGTTTTATGGCGATTTTTGTGCGGATTTTTCAAAATTTTGACCGTTATATTCGCATAACTTTTGTTATGAAGGCATTATCGCGAAATCCGTGCTTAGCACTGTGGTGGTGAATATGTATCATTTAACAGCAAAATGGATGAACTTCTCCTAAAACGAGAAAAAATTATAGGATTTTTCACATTTTGCTGACGTCATCATGACGTGATCCAAAAACTACGCCAAATAAAAGGATTTTTATTCTAACGCGTATCGGCAATCTCATCGAGTAGCTTCGATTTTAGTGTGTAGCGGAAAATATGATAGGAATATTGAAACATAACTGATTCTGAATTTTCCCCAGCAACCCCCTAGGAACAAACGATACTGCAATAAATATGTCTCTTGGCCCTTAAGAACAATTGAGGCTGAAATTGTCTCGAAAATTAAGAACAATGAGCCTCGGCCGAAATTTACTGGTTCTTAGAAAAAAAAGCGTGTAGATCGTGTTCAAGGGTATTCGGTCGGATCTTATACAGACTTTGCATTGATGCGACACCTTGCTTATTAAATTGTTAGAAGATTGACACAGCTATAAAAGCTTTTGAACTTAAAACAGTAATCAAGAAGAAATACGCGATCGACAATATCAATCGTCACTTTATGCTAGTTTTTAAAAGAGCCTTTTTCTGTGTCCGAATTTGTGTTGTATTTTGAGGCGACTCAATAGGGTTTTCAAATTAAATGGCACACATGGGTATGTCTCCATTAAGTTTGCAATAAAGCTATTTATAACTGTTTTTATGCAAACAATCTATGACTTACGACTCCTGGCTATGAATTTTAAAGCTAGCTTATTTTCACTTATTTTCGCGCGACTTCAAATTTCGTGAATCCAGAACTGCCGTATTTTTCATGTGTTGAATTAAAGCCGAAATTATTGAATGTGACAAACCTCAAAGCAAATCTTGTTCCGAAAGGCTGGTTTATTCAGATTTCGTTGATTTTTGTTGCCAAAAAGAAAAGGTTACAAAAACTTAACTGTTTGAACTTAAACAAATAGTTTAAAGCAAGGCTTATGGAAGCGTTCAGTCACTGCATTCAATAAATTCTACTTTGATTCGACGAATGAAAAATATGGCGTCTAAACTAGGCCTTAAATTTCGCGATTTGGACGAATCTCTATTAAATTAAATTTGGCGAATCAAGATGTAGCCTGCAGCTGGTGCTGCTCGTTATAAATCCGGATTTTTTTATTTAATAGCCGAAACGGGAAAAAAATGAAACTCAGTTGGAAATGGACTTCGGGAATGTTTAACAATGTCACTGAACAGTACAACACCCTTTTTTAAAGCACCATGGTATAAGTACTCTGGCAAACGAGATTCCACTTCTTCTTGTATGTACACTCAACCTCAAATATTAGTAATGGTAATAGGACTGAGCAAAATCCAATTCGGTCTGGTAATAATTACGAGTGTAATCTTTTCGAATTTTTTAAAAGAGTGAAGAATTTCCCTTAATTATTTATTACTGGTGTAGTTATGTTCCTACACAGTGTCAGATGATTTTGGATTGAATATTTTATACTGATATATAACATATATTTATTGAAACCAGATGTTATAGAAGTTTTGTTCTTCTAAATTAGCTATAAATTTTTCATCCACAGTGGATGTGTATATGTTGAACCAGAAGCGCTTCTGGTTGAACTGAATTTGTTTCTAGACGTACTCTTTCTATGCACGTGGTTTGTCATTTATTACTGTACCTTTTAAAATAATGTTTTATGATAATAAACAAGTGTTCAACTGCTATACTTTGAAATTTTAAACCTTTTTATTGGTGTGACCTTTTCAGAACTAGATTCTTGGTACTGAATGTAACTGATCTCATCAATTAAGAAATGTGACTGATTTGATGATATTCTGTTGAATGAGTTTGGAAAACAAAAAATGGCACAAAAGTCAACAGCGCTCTGTCCTTGAACACAGAGACCGAAGAATTATGGAGAAAACTGTAAATATCAAAAAGTTCGTTGAAAACGAGTGTCTTTGATTTCACTGCTAATTTTGTGGTTTAGCTTTAAATTCAAATCCAGCAGTTGTAAGTCTTGGTTTGTTACCTAATAGTCGGAGCCGAATGTTTTTAATACATCACAACGTCGATAAATAGCATACCGTATGGTTGGTTGCTAATTTTGCGAATTTTCGGTAAGTCGCAAAAGTTAATCCCCGCAAAAATTAATTCTCGCAAAAATTAAAATTCGCAAATATTTATTCTTTTCCTTTAGTTGATAGTATTGTCCAGGAAAAGCAACTTGACTTTATAAGATGTGTCGTTAAAAGCAACCTGAACATTTCGTAGATGTTTCTAAACCTTAAAAGTGTGTTTTATGGAATTGGTCAATAGATGATTGAATAAGCGTTTAATTTCATTACTGTAATACAGATATCCTTTCGGATAGAATTTTCGATGAATTCGCAAAAATTAATCCCGCAGGGGGAAAATGTTTTCCTCCCATTCGCAAAAATCTGCAAAAATGCGCAAAAATTAATACTCGCAAAATTTCCAACCATACGGTAATTTATATTACAAACCTAGGCGCGCAGTTCCTAGAAACCCCGATTCGAGGCGCTAAGCCAGGGTTAACCAGAGTTAAAATAAATTCTCCGCAGTTTAAACCATGGATTAACAAGTCGTTGATTAGGGAATTTAATCTGGGAATAAACTTAATCCTGGTTTAAGTTAATCTGGGTTTCTAGGAACCGGTGTCGACGCACAGATTAACCCCCCTAAAATGTATCCCCCCCCCTGATACTTGATCCGGCCGTATCAGATAAAACAATCCCCCAATGTTTTGACTCACTTTGCGGTCTATTATAAATCAGGAGTTTATTAGCCCTTCTACAAAACGGGTTGACAACCAACCTTTCAAAACAAAATTTAAAAAATATTTGCATTTTGATCGATGAAAAATGTTGCGTTTGTCGCTTTCGTTCATCACAGGGGTTCATCAGTTGCCACTACCAGTGGTCAATTCAATAAAACTTTTACGTGTGTAATTTACAAGTCGGACCGTTGTATTTAATACAAGTGTACACAAAAATGAATTCAATAAACGTTGTTACATTTCGATATCTGCATTTTAAACATTCTTTAAAGTATATTGCCGAAACGTCGGAAACAATTCTTAGATCATACAATCTAAACGTTGTTACAAGTCCAAATTACAAGTGTCCGATTTATAATTACAGGAGAAGCGCTACAAGTGTAAAATCCAGGTGTTATCGAATTCAATAAAAGTTTGTCAACTTGTATTTGTTAAGCAATTGGACTTGTAAATTACAAGTGCAAATTACACGACACAAGTCACTTGTTACATTTGTACATTACTTTGTAAATCGTTAAATTTGGACATAAAATTGTGCTTTTTTACAGTCAAGAACATGGATAAGTGATAAGAGATGGAAGTATTTGCTAACCTAACAACTTTGAGCAAAGACAGCTTTACGACCGAGAAGATTTGTCCGTCCCGAAGTTGACTAATTTCAATGCTTTGCTGAATATTTTAGCTTCACAGAGCTGCGCTGCCTTGTAAATTGGTAAATTACACGTGTATTCAAAGGTAATTTACAACAAAAGAGCTACACTTGTAGGTTACTTGTGAAATTTGCCTTGGACTACACGTGTGAATTCAGTGTAGAAATTTATTTTATTGAATTCATGTTTTCACAAGTTGGACTGTACATGTGTAATTTACAACTGTAAAATCTACACTTGTAAAAGCTTTATTGAATCGACCCCAGATGCGCAGTTTTTATTTACGGCATTTTACTGTTCCTTTCACTGTCAATTATATTTGTCCACAGCAGAGCTATTTGCTAGAGAAAGAAATAATACATCTTATTCGTATAACTTTGCGCTTGTGTTTTCCCTGATTCAAGTTTTCACGGTTGTAGTCTATTAAAGTACTCCCAAGTACTGTTTGCCAGAAGTTGTTACATGCAATACAGTTTTCAATCATTAGCTTTTACTTGATGTGTTTGTATTTTCATCACGTGCACTTCTGTTTATAGCTTTTGTAACAAATGACGGGATTTATACTAGCTTTAATTAGTTAGCAAATAATTTTGAGTGAAGCAAAGCAATGATTAGAGTTTGCCCGCTGCAGGGGCGGATCTACGGATGCCGAAGTACACTCTTTTTTTTTATAAGAATAGTGAAATTTCAGCCGAGGCTGTACCTTGCGTAGGGATGTAACAGGACTCTGCTCACAGCGAAGGGTACCAAGACTGTGGGTATTCTTATTTTTTTCCCACACATTATATTAATTTTTGGGTATTTCTCAGGCTCAATATTTTTTCTTTCAATAAACTTTCTTATAAAAGAAAAAGAGTTGGCCTGCGGAAGCAGAGGTGATTCCTTCCATAGGCTAAAAAAGAGTGTATCGCTCTGCGCTTTGGCAGTCTAACCGAAAATTACATTCGATGTGGACAAATTTTCAAGATTTTGCCGCACTGGAAATGAAACTAGCCAACATGCTTATGGCGATTGTAAATCTCAAGTCAAGGAATGCTTGTAAAAGTGACCTTTGCTACTAAAAGCACATCAAAATTAAATATTAAACTGGCACTCTAGAAATTCCTTTATATAGCGCTGGTTATGGAAACTAGTTTGAGATAAGCGGGTGGTTAATCTTTCAGGGGGGGTTAAGTCTGTCCTTTCACACTGCCCCCCCCCTAATGGATATATATCCCCGCGCACCATTACTGGTGAAAACCGTATCGAGTCACCTTTATTGCAATCTCAATAAACCATC
>JAOBYH010433273.1:0-15361 GCA_025403525.1 Umimayanthus kanabou | reverse complement strand
AATGTTGCTGCAATTGCTGCAGCCGCCTGTGGCGGTGGTTGATGTTTAAATTTATGCTGAGATTTTTGTTGATAATTTTTGTGAAGATTTTAAATTTAGTTGTTGGAGAAATACTTTTTGATGATTTTTTTGTTAATATTAGTATCATTTTTGAATAAATTTAAGAATTCCTTGAAAGATCGCCCCTGATTAAGTTGATCCAGAAACATTATACAGTAATACTCACATCTAACTGAGTCAACATGTTGTAGTTGTTTTTCATTGATGTTTATTTTATTTATATTTGGGGGGATTCGTTGTAGCCATTCTTCTGGAGGAGGCATACCAAAACTGTCAAAGTAGTTCAATGTTTTACCCTTTTGGAAACATGCTACCCAGTGTGTACCCAATGAATCCACATCGCCTAAATTAATAATGCAGGGACTATGTTTCTTCATCATGGGCTCATCTCTACTGAATACTCCCTTCAATGGTATACTAAGTTCTTTGCACCAATTTATTAAGTCAAAATTACTGAGTGGGATATCTTTGAATCTTATTGTCGTTTTTTTCGGCGTGTTTTACTACCACCAGATTTTGACTTTGGTCTTGGTACACTAATTGCGCGTCTCGCCAGTGCTACTGCTCTTGGACTAGTATATGTGTAGTAATGATCCTTCATTGATCCAACATGTGCTCCGCCACCAGTCAATTTCTTTAGAAGATCTAATGCTATAGGAATTCCAACTGAAGCTAATAACGTACCAAGAAATCCGCCTCGTTGTGTTTGTCCATTTCCAAATTGTTTCCGTAATGCCATCAACTGCATTGGTTCCATCATTTTTAGCATCTGTTCTATTTGAAGTACTTTAGATATGTCTGATTTAGATACACCTTTTAGATCGCCACCGAAAATACTCTTTAATGCTTGTTCTACACCTACACTAAGCCCCGTCAAACCTAACGTTTTCGCAATACTAGGAAGAACCCTCCTAGCAACAGGCATTGCTGATCTCATAATTACATCTAGTGGCCCACCACCTAATTGACGTCTATTCTTTAGTATTTGCGTTTTACTAAATTTCAATCTAGCACCAGTTCCATTACTTTTTGCTTTTTGTAGATGTTTTATTTGATTTCTAGTTAACATAACTTCATGTCCACTTCCATTAATGTTGTTCTTACTCAATTGAATTGATACTTCTTCTCCTTTATTAGCAAATTGTCGCAATTTTTTGATTTGATTATCGCTTAAATTTAGTTTGAACGTGTGATAGCTCATTTATTATACATAAAATTTACATTGGAACTATTTCGTTTCCAATTTGCTTGAAAATTACTTCACCTTCTTTGATTATGCAAGCAAAAACTTCAAAAGATACTCCAGCTTGTTTAGTAACCGTTAAGTATAGCTTCAACCTCTTTGAATCCGTTGAGATATCATCTTCGTGTGATCTGAGATCAAAGTATAAAAATGGGAATAATTCCTGATAATTTTGTGGTGTTAGCTGCGTACCAGTTTTTGTGTTAAGTTTGCTGTAATTATAATTCAGTGCATTATAGTATATTCTTAGTAAATCAGATCTAGTATATTCTCGTTCAGGATACTTATTATTCTCACCATATCTTAAGTAGCAACTCTGTAAAGATCCAGGTGGATTTTGTCCATCGAGTTTAAATGTGTCGAACAAATAAATATTGTTAAATGCTGCCTTTGGCTTATTCAAAAATACAAAGACGTGTTTAACCTTGCTAATCGCAGGACTAATAACCCATTCTACTTCATTTCCTGTGTACAAAGGGCTTTTATTTACTTCTTCCTTGGGAAACACCAGTGTCCTAGGTTTTAGATAATTACTAAGAACTTCTTTCAGGCCATCTGATTTGAACATTAACATAGGTGACCAGAGTTCCATCTTATTAACAACTACTCTTCCAGTGTCAATACTATCTGCCCCACCATTAAGTATCTTTGAATCGAGTTGTAAATCAAACACTAGTTCGAAATTCATCGGTGACAATAATTGATTACGAAGTCCTTGAAAGAACCCAAATCTTGACAGTGGAATTACTACGTCAACTTGTTTTCCGCCTTGGATAAGTACTTCACGTAATTTATAACTTGGTGAGGCATCATCTTCTTCTGTACTAACTTTATAATTAGCCTTCGTTGCGGTGTCGTCAAGATACCAAAATTCTGCATTACCAGTAGTTCTTGCAAAATCGCCAGAATTTTCTAGTAAACTTTTAATAAATACAATATAGTTAATATTACTACTAGAATCATACAATTTAACACCGCTTGATTCAACTCTAAGATTATCAATTAAAGTAAACGATCCAGTCATAGGAGCCAATGTTACTGTATTAGCAATATTTCCAGCATTAGCCTTCAAGTCAACTTTATAAGAAACTAAAATATATGCATTGTACCAGTCGTACCAATTATTTCTATTAGTTACTCTGAATGTGTATCCAGTTTTATTCTGATATGCGTTATTCGCGGGTAGTTCGATTGGGTTATCGAGGATGAATTTTGTTTCAATTACTTTCTTCAATTTTTCTGGGTTGCGAAAAGCCATTGTTTATTATTACTAAATAAGTTCTAAAATATTTTCAATGTTTTCTACTGATTTGTCTTTTTTAGATTTTTGCTTAGATTTTCTTTTAGTTTTAGATTTTTTCTTAGGTTTCTGCTGTGTTTCTGCAACGATTTGATTGATGTTTTGTTTGGGTTTACCTTTAATTTTTTTAATAATTGCTTTTCCAGCTTCTTTTGCACCAGCTGATACAGCTTCTTCTGCAGCTTTCTGTGCAGCCTTCTTTGCAACAGTTTTTGCGGTTTCGTTAGTTAATTTTTTAGTTATAGTACCAACTATATTACTGAATAAACCACTACCAATGAATGGGCCATCGGGTCCAAGTGAACCAAGAATTTCACCTGTGTTAGGATGTGTGTGATAAAAATCACCAAATTCAGGGATATATTCGTACATGTGTTCGTTTGTGATCATGTTGTTTATTTTAGTAATACAAAAGTATTTTTCTTGCTTTTTCAAGAACTATATTGTAAAGTTCTTTATTCAATGGATTACCCCGTTGATCTCTCGCTGATTTCAACTGTTTTAATAACAACCCAACACGTCTTCTCAGTATTTTACTAGTATTACCAGCTTTAATTGAACCTAAAGCCAAAAATAAATTCTTAGTAACACTTTTCAGATTATAACGACTATTTACACCTTTGCCAGTTTTTGGTTGCAATTCTTGCAGCCGTTCTTTTGTAGCATCTCTTAGTTCTCTAGATTTCAACATAAGTCTATTTACTTCTTTTACTGTCATATCACCATAATAATTAGTGTAACTAGGCATAATATAATCAGGATTTTTATCTAGGTATTTACTAACATGTGGTGATGCAGCTTTTGCATATTCTGAGTTGTCTTTTACGATCTTACTTAACTGGCTTGGGTCTGTCATGCTTTTAATTGCGGTTAATGATGGTTGTTTATCAATAATTTTTCACTCACAGCATATTGTGGTGGTTGTTCTTCTGGGTCTGTTTCTTCATCTGTTTCACCTTCAGTGTCTTCATCTGTTTCTTCTTCATCTGTTTCGCCTTCTTCGTCTGTGTCTCCTTCAGGTAATGGTAAATTATACGGTGTTACTTCGCCAGGTAATGGTAATTTGCTTGGTCCAGGTTTATCTCCCAGTTGTGGTTGATATTGGCTTTGGTCGTCATCCTCATCCTTCAATGTTTTTAACGATTTCGTAAACGCTTTTGGTAAAACTTCGCCTAATTTTCGTGGTATTGATTCAAACATCTGTTCATAAGTTTTTGCGTCTACTTTTTTCTTAAGTTTGTCATAATAGAAAGCAGTACGAATTGCACGTTTCTGGTTAGCTATATCGATTTCATTTTGTGCTTCGCGATACCAACGTTGTATGCTCATTTTATCTTACTGATTAATTTTAATTTTTCTTGATTAATTTAAAATATTTCTGTTTAACTTAAATTTTTCCTAATTAATAAAAAATGAAGTTTAAAAATTATGATCAATGCAGTAATTTAACTAAAACTAAAAATAATAGTACCAGCATGTTTGGTGATAATTTTAGAATGGCGTTGATTGCGCCTTCAGGTAAGGGTAAAACTAACTTATTATTAAACATGATTTACCAAGGACTTTGCGATTATGATTGTATTTACTTATTTGCCAAGAACTTACAACAAGACAAGTACCAATTTCTATTAAATGATTTTGAACGTCGTGTTAATCCAAAAGTTGGTTATGACGTAATTGAACCAAGTACTACTGTAACGCCATTAGAAGAAATTATTAATGACGGCGACACCGACACTAAACGGCTAATCGTATTTGACGACCTTGTAGGCAAAAAAGATCAACGGCAATTAATAAAATACTTCCTTGAAGGTCGCCATCATAATTGCAGTTGCGTGTACTTGTCACAATCATTCTTTAAAATACCCAAAAATATTCGCGAAAATTGTACGCATTATTGTATTTTTAATTTTGGGCCACGTGAAAACAGAAGAATAGCATCTGAATTAGGTATAGATCATGACGTCTTATGTAAAGCTGTAAAGGGGCTATTTTCGTTTTTGTATTACGATGCAGTAAAGGATGATTATAAAAAGAATTTTAATGAAACAATATAATAATAAATGGGAAGATTTAACGGAGATCTTGGTAATGAAAATAATACTAATATAAATACTGGTAGTGGATCAGGAGTACCCGGTCCACCTGGACCCCAAGGTATACAAGGACCTAAAGGTGATAAAGGTGATGTTGGACCAAAAGGTGATACAGGCCCACACGGCGGTACTGGACCAGTTGGCCCTAGAGGACCTGCGGGCGTTCACGGTGCTGTTGGTCCAGCAGGTGCAACTGGTGCACAAGGTGAACGAGGTCCAGTTGGTCTACAAGGACCAAAAGGTGATAAAGGCGGACGAGGTGAGAAAGGTGACAGAGGTCATAAAGGTGAACAAGGTGTATCAGGTACTCAAGGACCCAGAGGACTAACAGGTCCCAGAGGCCTCCAAGGTATTACCGGCGCTCAAGGACCTAGAGGTTTCACAGGACCGGCAGGCCCTGTAGGTCCAGATGTTTCAATTACAGGATTTGGAACAGAAGAGATTACAACTGATTCAACGAATAATGTTTCTATACTAAAAACTTCACCTCTTGTTCGTAATGTTTTTACAGTAAATACTCGAAAAGACCGTCAAGATAATCTTGCAGATACGTTAACATTTGATATACCAACAATTAGCCTTGGTAGAAGTAAACATACCAACTTAAATGAAATTGCAATCAGTGAAGTTCTTCGCAAAGATGAAATAGAATCATTAATTAATAAAAAACCAGCGGGTAGTAGTTTAGTTGGGCTAAAATCAAGTGAAATTTCTGATCAATTCAATAACACAGTCACAGTAAAAACCGTTGGAACAGATAATGCAAATAAATCTTTGATACGCGACTTATTCACTGTTGAAATTAGACGTGATTTATCAACTAATGTTGCAGATACGTTTTCATTTGATATTCCAACGGTTAGTTTAGATCGTACCAAACATTCAAACTTAAATGATCTTGCAGCTAATGAGATTCTTCGTAAAGATGAAATCCAAGAATTACTAAGTAGTAGCAGTAGCAGTGGTAGTCAATCTTTATTAAAAGGGTTTAAATCAACACAAGATACAACAGATTCGACTAATAATACTATTACTTTGAAGTCTGTAGGTGTTAATCAATCAAATTCAGAACTCGTTAGAGACATCTTTACTATAGAAACCAGAAAAGATCGTAATGATGACTTGGCTGATACTCTTACGTTTGAAATCCCAACAGTTACAATTAATAGAACTAAACACACAAATCTAGATGAAATTGCTGCTCCTGAACTACTTCGTAAAGATGAAACAGAAAGTATGATTTCGAATACTACTATGCCTTCTTCATTAATCGGTACATACAACATTTTCCATAATTTGAAGTCAAGTCAATTTAATCTAACAGGATTTTCGTCGTTTGCTGATGGTGCATACAAAGATTTCACTTCAGATATTCATTATCAGAAGTCGCACATCATCTGTAGTCTGCAGTCAGATAAAGCAGATGGTACAATTGAAATTAACTTCGGTAAGTTGAAATTAAGATATTATTCAATGAGAATTGAAGCGTTTACTGAAGACTTCAACATTGATCTTAAAAATTTAATTAGTCGTGGTAATACAGTAATTCATGATATTGAAGTTCTTAAAGGTGATTTCTCTTGCATTCTTCAATTTAATATGGCAGTACTTGATGATGAAGTCGATGCAAAAATTAGGTTTGCAGTTAACTCAACAACTATTAACAAGGAAATATCAATCTTTGTAATAGGAACTAGAAATTTAAAACTGAATGGTAGAGTTAATCCAACAATCGTTGATAATATTAATTATGATACTCATTATATTGTCCCACGCCAACGACATTTAGAAAATGGTGATCGTTCACTTTTTATTCATGTCTCAACAAATTTACCAGAATCGACTGATAATAGAATAACGAATAGAAATGTTGATAAATTAGTCAAAGGTCATAATATAACAATGAATATCAACGGAGAAGACATCTTGAATCCTGTTTATAATTTTAGTTTTAGTTTACCTAAAGTTATTTTATCAAATAATTCATTAATTGAGTTTGTATTTCCAACCCCAATTAATTTAACGCAAATGTTATTCGAATCAAATAACACAAACCTCGGTAGATGGGGGTTAATTACAGAATTTCTCGAAACAAATTCAAATAGTATTTTAGCAGATGAATTTACCATTGGTAAAACTAACAGAATAGATCTAAATCCTTCGAATATGATGTACAATAGAGTTAAATTAGTTTTATCAAGTTATGATAACAGTACTTTAGCAGCTGTTAACGGTAGTTCAACATTATTAATTATACCTTCATTTGGTCACTTTCAATTTATAAGTGCCAGAAAGATTTATTATATATAATAAATATGAACACTAATGACACATCATCTGAAATTAAAAAGAGTTCATTTGTTCAAGGCGCTGCTAAATTGATATCAACACGTTGGTCAAAAACAGATTGGATTGATATCCCTAATTTTAGTATAAAAATGGCTGCTCATGGCCACTTTATTAACGAATTTAGAAAACGTAAATCAACGTTGTTTATAAAAATGTTAATTCCATTAGGTACACGAGGATCAAGCGGTAATTACTGGTTTAGATTTAAGGTTGACAATCTAACTAATAGTCAATCACTTTTTGCTGGTGTATCAAAGATGAACAATCCTGGAAACAAAACATAATCTTCTGGTATCCAACTGCCAGGTGATGTCGAAGCAATGATAGTTATCTCCGATGAAAAATTTGTTTTAATACCAGAATCTTGGCATCACCATCAGCTGAAAATTACTCTTCAGGTTAGGATAACTGATAGTTGTACGTTGTATATCAATCGCTTGTATCCAACAACAAATAGTAGCTGGAATGGATACACAACTTCGCTATTCAAAGTAGAACACATTTACAACACTTTTACTGAAGTTGGTGAAAATTTAGAAATAACGTATTAATAAATGAAACAAAACGCATTTGACGCAATGCAAGGAATGACAGCCAATTCATTCAGGCAAAATTATTTTAGGCTAAGATTTATGACTAAAAGCAAATCAGTATTCGGAAGAATAAAACACAAATTTCACAACTTTAAAATTAAACGATTAAATAAAAGATGAACGTAAACTTAATACCACCGATGCATCTGTATATAACTTCAAGAAACGCAATTAAACAAAATCCGCGCAACGTTACACACGATTTTACTTTAGAATTTGACAGACCTGTTGAACTAGACACCGAACAGATACACTATGTCGCGTTAAGTAAATTAATAACGATGGTGTACATGTATAGTTGGCACAATATTCAAGATGGTTTTGATAACACTAAACTAAAGTATAAGAAAACAACTGGATCAGATACAACATGGAAAACAATTACCTTCCCTAGTGGGATGTTTGATTACAAAGACATCAAAAATTATATTGAATCATACTTGGGTGAATCATTTAACCTGTGCTACGACACAGCTGTTGGAAGAGTTATAATGCAATTGCCAAAAAATTATAATATAGACTTATCCAGCGGTGATTTTGCTGATCTTATTGGATTTGAAAAGAAAATCTATACCAATGAATTAAACATTGGAACAATTACACCAAATATTACTCATGGTGTTGATTGGTTGCATATTCATTGTAATGTTAGTAGTAGTTCTACAGAACATATGAGGTCAGACGTGTTGCATGCTATATCATTAAATGAACTACACGTAGGCCAACCATTCAGTGAAACTGTGACTGATCCAAAGTATCATCGCATAAATGTTAATAAAATTAAAACTATACGAATTTACGTCACTGATGGTGATTATAATCCTGTAAATCGCAACGGCACAGAAGTTGCTATGTCGTTGTTAGTGAAAAGTATTAATCGTTAATATCATTAATTTACTGTAAAATTAAATTAATGATACAAATTACTTAAGTTTCTTAAGAGCGTCTGGCAGTATCAATTTTTGCTTAATTTTAGTAGTACATGGCGACTCCTTGAATTCTTTTGTGGAAGATGATTCTGTTTTTGATTCTAAATTAACGTTAACATTTAAACAACGAACTTGAATGCATATTGTGTCGGAATCAATGTAAAGTCCTTTTATTAGAAGTTGAGGCGATACTCTAACGTGACAATCAAAGAGATCTTGGTAACTAATTGGTTCTGATGTTTCTTCATCAACAATAGTGCAGTCTAATTTACCTCTATTCAAATACAATGGCACATACAGTACATTACGATCATCTTGGGTGTACAGCTTAGTTAACAATTTAGTAGGAAACTTCTTTGGCTTATACAGTTTGTTGATTCGTTTCTTATGTTTTTGCAAAAATTCTAAACAGCGTTGTTCTATCATTGACAATACCTTTAAAATGCAATGGCGTCTTCATTTTCAGTAGAATCAGTTTCCTTAAAGGTATTGTCATCTACAAAGTCGTCATCATCGTATCCTTCTGATTGTTTAGCAGTAATACCGTTTGTTCTATTTAATGAAATTGGTAATTCAATTGTTTCAAATTGTGAACTGCGTTGTATACCATAAGTAAAAACGTCATCAAGATCAAAAATTATGTCCTGCACCACATTGCTGTCTTTATAACACAATTGAATAGATTCGTACGTAATAGCTTCATCACGACGCTTCTGTGTATAGGTCACAGGTCGTTTGAATGCAATATTTGATTTTTCAAAATCAGCGATTTGGATTCCTTCCATTGCTTTTTTATTTATAGCTAGATTTTTAAATTAATTTATTTATAAAAATTTTTAACAGTTTTTTAAAAAAATTAGCAAAATAATTTACAATACAATAACCCTAAGACATTTCCTGACAATTTTGACTTCTTTTGGGATAGTGTTGATACAGATTCTGGTAAGGCGTACATATAACCACGACCTTTACCATAATCTTCGTAAAAAGCACCATAGGCGTCATGTATAGCTCTGTGCTTATAAACTAATTCAATGAAGTTTGTTTTTCTTTTCATAATGATATTTAATAACAGCTCAATTAAACGCGATACTTCGTTTCCTGTACCTAATCCCATTTTATTATAATGCGACCATAAAATGTCATGAACTGACAGATCGTCATTAAAATAACAACGATACAGTTGCTGATATACCATTGCAGATTTAATTAGTTGTAAAGACGGTGCGTCATTCTTATTTTGATACTCCTTAACAACCGTATTAATATTTGATTTAACGTATCTGTAAATTTCATTTGGATTTAGCACAACTTGCATTTTATTAATAATAAAATAATGAAGAAATAACAAACATGTATTGACTTTAATCACATTTATAACAAATTAGACAAAAGTACTGTCAAAGAACTTACTAATTTGTACATAACATATCACAGAAAAGCGTTTTGTTATAAGTCGGGGTATAAATTTAATGAACGACTTCATCTAGGGTTGATGTTAGGTTCAATTGGGCTAAACGTTATAGGAACTATTCTTGGGCTAGTTACACTAAATCCAATCATATTAGGCTGTTTAAATGGTGCTGGAGTTATTCTCCAAGGTATCATTAAACAACGTAAATACGAATCAAAAGCAAGTCAATGTAAAATTGCATATTTAACTTATGCGAAAATTCTTAACGAAATTAAGATGTATCTACGTGGAACAGATTACGATCATACTAAATTTGTAACGAAGTTAAACCTAATAGATGATCAGATTACAGATACTTCACCAATAATTAAAAACAAATTCATCCAAAAATGGAACAAACGCTACTCAGACGACACAACAGTAGTAGAAAGAAAGAACTCAAAGACATTAGCATCAATTGTAGAATAATTTTAAAAAATAAATTTTTAATAAATAAATAAATGACAAATAATAGAAAATATTACTGTGAACATCAACGATACAGATACAGCTGTAAATTATGCCGTGGAACAAGTCTTTGCGTACATAATAAACAACGATTCCACTGCATTCAATGTGAAGACTTTAATCGTTACACCTGCAAACATAATAGATACAAGTACATCTGTGAATTATGTAGAGAAGATGGAACTGGTGGTACTTCACTTTGCGAACACACTAGACTACGATTTCATTGCAAAATTTGTAAAGTTTAATTTTAATTCACACACGAATTAAAAACTTCGTATATAATAAATGAGTACTTCGTTAACATATTGCGTGAAAGACAAACGCAAAACTGGTAATACTAGTATTACATTTGTTACAACTAAGAATGGTAGAAAGATGATGAAGAGTATCTGCACTGTTTGTGGACGAAAGAAATCAATGTTTGTTAAAAGTAGTACAGGTGGTACTATGCATTCTAGAAGAGGTAAAAAGGGCCAACGCAAAGGTGAAGGAATAATATTTGGAAAAGATAGTCCATTTAAGGATATTCCGTTGTTAAATATTTTATTATCATAAATGTACGATCCAAACACTGGTGAAATTGTTACTTTTGAAGGTGGCGCATTCGACATTCACAAAATGATTGGAAAGTTACCAAGACCTAAACGAGGATGGACTTTACCAGGATATAAGTATGCGGGGCCTTATAATCCATTGGACAAACAATTGAAGTACGACCCGAAATCTGGTAAAATTCTAAATTATAAACAAAAGCCGTCTGGAAAGACAGATGCTGTGGCAGCACAACATGATGTTGACTATAGTTTGTGCGAAACTAAATCAAATAAAAAACAATGTAAAAATAAGGCCGACGCAAAAATGGTTAAATCATTAGATGCAATTCCTTTCAAACAACGACAGTGGGGCCACGCCTTCATTCGGAACGCAATTGCTGCTAAAAAGAAATTAGGTATTGGAATACATAACACTGATTTTACTGATGAAGACTATTGGGAAGCACTTAAGAGAGAACTATATGAACAGCAATATAAAACATTGCAAGGTTACGGCATGAAAAAAAAATTCCTGAAATAGTTGCAGATGAACTACATACACGTGTTATTAGAAAATTCCCAAAACGGATGGTATATGCTCCTGATATAGATGATACTTGGGCAGCTGACTTAGTTGATATGAGGAAATTTAAAGATGACAATGATGGTTATAAGTACATTTTAATGATCATTGATGTAGTTTCTAAGTATGGATTTGCAGTACCAATAAAAGATAAACGTGGCCAAACTGTTGCTAATATCTTTGAAGACATTTTTACTAAAACTAAACGACATCCAAAACAATTATGGGTCGACAAAGGTAAAGAATTTTATAATCAACATGTTGGAAAAATGTTGAAACAATATCACATTAACATGTACTCAACTGAAAATGAAGAGAAATCAGCCGTTGTTGAGCGTTGGAATAGAACTATCAAAAACAGAATGTGGAAGGAGTTTACTAAACGTAACGTCATGGGTACTAAGTTGAATAAACGACCGCTGTATCGTTGGACTTTAGTTTTGCCAAAAATTATTAGGGAATATAATAACACCAAACACAGTTCCATTAAAATGACACCTACTGAAGCGTTATTACCACAAAACCATAGTACAGTACTATACAATTTATATCAAAAACGACGTGGTAAAGTTAAATTTAACACTGAATCACAACGCAGCGCAATTCAGCAAAAACGTGACCGTAGACTTTTAAAAGTGGGTGACCATGTTAGAATAACACAATTCAAAGACACATTTAAGAAGGGGTATGAAAATAATTGGACAGAAGAAATTTATGTCATTGATAAGGTCTTGTACACCAAACCAATAACTTATAAAATTAAGGCACTAAATGGCGAAGAAATCATTGGCAGTTTCTATCGTGAAGAATTACTCCCAAGTAAATTTAATTTATATTAATTTTTGATTTGTTATTATTTCTGTAACTAAAATAATAACAAAATTTGTACAGCAAATTTACACATTAATCATCTCTAAAACAAATGTTAACTTAGTAGTAACTTCTTCTATCATCTTTGTTAAAATAATATCTACGTCACTAAAAAATTCTTCGCTGTCTATTGCATCTGTTAATTTATCATAGAAATCTATAAGATCTTTATTAATACTTTGCAAAGACTTAAATGTTAAATTTTTAGTGCTGGCGCTAGAAGACATAAATAATCGTTGTTTAGTTTGCAGCGCTCTAAACTTCTCAACATATAGTCAAAAAATTTTTACGACATTTTATACAGATTTCAAGAATGTGTCCATTTTTCATTAAGTCGTGTTTATAACGTTTTTGGTTACATTGAGGGCAATTATTGTAGTCATTAACTTCAATTGATATCATTTTATTATAAATAAATTTTCTTAAAATCATTTTGGTCGTGGTTCTTTATGAAGGTAGCCGTATGGTAGAGTATCTATGCCATTATCTTGAATATGAAATTTCGTATCATTGCCGTTGAATGCTGTTTTGGTTACTCTTTCTGTGTATAAGGTGTGTTTGTAAGAACGAATTACTGGCATTTCTTTGGAAATTGTTACGCTACGGTCTAGGCAATCTTTATAATCTTGAATCGTTACGTTAGATTTTATAACTGATTTCTTGAGGCCTTTACATTTCTTGAAAACATTAGTACTAGTGCTGTTGTGTTCGCAGTTAATTCTGAAAGTGTACAGTTTAGAACCTAGTCCAACAAACTCTAATATGCTGTGTCCTGCTGTTTCAAATTTCATTAGTCCTGGCACCTTTTTATTACGTTTTTTCAGATCCTTAATTCTATCATTAGTCAGCCCAGAAAATATTTTATGGTCATTGGGAAAATTACTCAAATCAAACCATTTTATAAGATCTCGTCGAATGTCTTTGTAAAGATTAATGTTTCGTAGTTCAATTAGTAATGAGTCAGTATCTGAAAAGCATAATTGTGACTTCTTACCTGGCCATTTATTTTTGACGTAGTCATAATAGAAACGATACATATATACTTTTGAAAGTTGTAATATAGAAAATCCTGTATAGATTGGTTTCTTCATTAACAGTTCAGTTTTCTTCTTACGAACAATGGCAAGATTATCCGAAATAACAGTTAATCCGTTATAAGCACTTTGGCGAGTTTCTTTTTCTAAAGATTTCTGATCATTGATTAGTTTTAGGTCTATTCTATTACGAACATTTTCCATCGACTTTCCAAATACAGAATTGTTCATCAATTTGAAGAAGTCTTTTTCAAATGCGTTTTTAGCTTTGGCACGAAGTTGTGTATTATGATCTATATAAGATCCCATCCAAGGTTTTTCATCAAATTTTATGCCATAGTGAATTTTAGTAAGTTCTAGACCATGATCAAGAGCTAATTTCAACATCTTGTAATGAATGACATAATGGATTTTATTCCAAAGATTTGGTATCAATTTAGGAACTTTTGAAGTACCAACTTTTAGGGATTCTGGACAAAATGGTAAGTCTTTATGTTCATCATGTATTTTAACTGGATATTCTAAGTCAACTTCTAGTATACAACCTCTACCTTTAATTTTTAAGTAGCGCTCCCAGTTATTACGATCTTTTTCTTTCATTTCAATAAAATTACCTACTGGCAATGGTTGTTTCATAGCATAACCGTATAAATTATTAGCGTATAGGTATACAGATTCAACACGTTCATCTTTGGTACGTTTAAATTCAGTATAACGTTTAGGTATAATTGATAAACCACCCCTGATTCCTGTTTCTACCATTAAAAAATGATTAGGATTGTGTAGGAGGTCTAGTTTCTGTCCAGTAAATTTAAACAAAGCATCCCATGATAAGCCTGGTGTTGTAAAATAATGCGCTGGGTCTAATCCATATTCACGTTCACAAGTTTCACGAAATGTTTCAAAGACATCAGCTAAAATTAATGTGTCGGTTTTCAAGTAGAGATCATGATAAGCTTTGAAACGCCTCATTATAAAAGTTCTCCATACATTCTGGGCATGTTTGTAGTCATCATCAGAAATACCTTTTCCGTTTAATTTACTGTAAAATTTAGACTTACATGGCAACTTGTACATCGTAAACATATTAGTTTTAATATTCATGAGATCGTAAGGAAATACTCCTTTCCTAGTAACCAAATTAAATTGAGAGTCATCTGGAAATTCTTTGCTAAGTTGCTTGAAACGTCTTCGTAAAATTTCTGTGCGTTTTTGGATACAATCTTTGCAGAAATCGCAATTATATACTTTATAAAAATTTTTGCAATTAGTACACTCTTGACATTCTGAACATTGATGATACTGATTAGATTCACAATTCTTGCAAAAAGTACATTTAATGCATGATGTACATTGTTTGCAGGCGTATTCTTTCTTAAAATTTAATTGGTGGCGGCAGTCTTTACATAATTTCAACTTACCACAACTGTTACATGTTACACGTTTTTCATGATGAAGGCAGTAAAGATATTTAAAACATTCGTCGCCATCATAATCATTTTCTTCATCACCATCTTTGCAAAATTTACAGAATCCACATTCACTGCATCTTGAGTCAATTGCTGCTAAATTCAGTTATTAGCTAAAGAGTCTAATGACGAACTCATAAACTTGAAGGTGTCAAGAAATCTAATTTCACGCATAATCTTCTCTTCAGTGCCTTTAATTGTATCTGTAATAGTACCGATACAGATTCGTTTGCTAAAAGAAATATATTTTTCTTCAGTATTTGGTATGCACCTAATCTGTCCTTCAGTCTCTGCAAGTTCTCTAACAACAACAACAACAACAATCTTTATTAGGGTTAAATCAAAAGTTACAAATATCACACCACCTGCAAATAGCAA
>JAOBYH010433272.1:6737-23910 GCA_025403525.1 Umimayanthus kanabou | reverse complement strand
TCTCCAAAAAAACCTAACTCCTCGATCTCAAAGTAGCCGTGCTGTCCCCGATTGTGTGTCTATAGCGGGTCCTTTTCCCATTTACCAAAATGCATTTTGGTTTTGGGAGAATTACAGCGAGTTACGCATTTCTCACTGTTTTGATCCTCTGAATACGCGAAGCATTAAAGTGACGCCATAAACAGAAACAAATACACATTAAAAAATTGCCTAAGGCCAGTTTAAACTGACCAACTGATTGTCCAACATTGCTGATCCAATAAAGCTGGACAGTCGTTGGATGAGAAGTTGAACCCGTCAAATCTAGTCTAAGGTAGTACTAGTCCAACATTACTCAACGTCTACCACACGGTGTTTTAGCACTGGATGTTGTTGGACCGACTTGCTGGATCCATTAAACAGGCCTCGACTGGTGCTAAGTTGTTGAAAAGCTTACAAATGAAAAAAAATAAATTTTGGAGAGTGAACACTTGCACGCTCGCATGTTTAATTAAATGAACCAGACCCAAGGTTCATTGCTTTTTTGGCAAATTCAACCTACAATTGTTTCTATTTCTCCGTATTTATAATAAAACATACAGATAATATTTTATTGTACTGGATCTGAGCCTCAGCCTAGTCTGGAAAGGTTCTTATCTCGGATACACGTCAACCTGATTGTTTGTGTACTACTGTTTGTGATGACGCATTATTTTACTTGTTTGACATCAAATGGTAATAAAAGTTATAAACTTCAAGTTAAAGACAAATGTTAGGTCGTCGTCAGTTATTTTCCTTGTTGTTTCTTTAAACAGAGAAGCCACCCAACGGGACGGAGTGCAAGGACCGCTCATCCAGCTGCAGCCTGTACGCGCAACAACACGGCTACTGCCAGCAGAAAGAACTAAAGAAACTCTGTCCACGAGCGTGTGCTCTGTGCGGTAGGAATGTCATTACCCCTTTGTTACCATCGTTTGTCATATCTGCCCAATATTACTTGCAGTAAACGACGTAAACTAGGCACCATACTTGCTTAGAGGTCTGAATAGTGAGTAACTTACAGCTGTTACTCATGGAACGTTTTTGACTATTTGTAGTTAGTTAATATGACACACAAACACTGCTTAACCAAAACAAAAATAAGACACGGACCACCGAGCAGCACAAAAAAACCTTCTTTGTTTTAATGATCTAACGCGATTCGTTTTTGCTTTGTCTTTCTTCGTCCTAAGACCCTATAACCCAAGTTCTTGACAATCTCTCAACCGATAGACCAGACGCAATTTAAGGGTTAGACGTTTTCATATCTGGGAAAACCTATGATTATCTGTACGTTGTAGATGCAACTTTTGTTCCAATCGTACATGTTGCACTGATACCACGTCTTCGGCTTTGATCAGCAAACGTTGATATGCATATATATTTCACCGCCAGTCAGGTTTATCTTGTGCTAAGTATTTCATCGCGCGCTGTCTTGCCAGATCAAAAAGCATCATCCCACAAGGAGTTGCGAGCTTAGTAACAAAGTGCATTGTTTGCTTGTTTCGCTGAAGAAAATGAAGAAGTTCTGACAATTATGTTTAAGAACAAAGGTTCGTGCTAGCCCATTTACAAAAACTGTTGAAAAAAGCGTTTAAAAATGATACGTTCCCAATGTACACTGTACTTCAACTTATTAAAAAAAAACATTGAGTAACATTCTTACTAAAATGGCGCCGTTTTAAAAACTTCTTGCACGCGCAAACATGGTCAATCCATTCAGGCGTACTTAGTGCGCAACAACCAACTAAGGTGAAACTCACGTGTCGAGCTTTCTCTTCGTTTTGCTCTGACGAAAGACTACGCTTCAAAACGTCAGCTTCAACCCCAACCTGACGGCGGCATTAAGCAAGTTATATCAACTGTTGTTTCTGTGCAGACCTTATAACAATGTTGGTAGTTTTTGTATCGTAGATAGACCGTGTAGCGGTGTTAGTGGTCTGTCACCTTCTCTTTCTAATGACAAGTTTCTCTGTGTTGAAATCATGTGTGGACCGTGTAGCGGTGTTAGTGGTCTGTCACCTCCTCTCTACTGACAAGTTGCTCTATGTTCAGTTGAAATCATGTGTGGACCGTGTAGCGGTGTTAGTGGTCTGTAACCTTCTCTCTAATGACAAGTTGCTCTGTGTTGAAATCATGTGTGAACCGTGTAGCGGTGTTAGTGGTATGTCACCTCCTCTCTACTGACAAGTTGCTCTATGTTGTAATCAAATGTTTGGACTATGTAGCGGTATTTGTGGTCTGTCACCTCCTCTCTACTGACAAGTTGCTCTATGTTGTAATAATGTTTGGACTATGTAGCGGTATTTGTGGTCTGTCACCTCTCTGCTGACAAGTTGCTTTATGTTGAAGTTACTCATGTGTGGACCGTATGGTCGATAGTTGGCAGCGACATATTGTAGACTCATTGACTCATACAAATTACGAACTTGTGAACTTTACACCGTAGCATTTTACATCAAGTACAGACATATGATGTAGTGTAAGGTCGTGTAGTCGTGGGAGAGTTGTCTTTGTGCTCCCCGTTTTGCTTCTAGTTATCTTATAACTGAAACTTGCAAAGGCTGTTTCAAATAGTTCTGTTGCTTCTCCTATCTTTTAAATCTTTCTTGTGCACTCTTTGCATCTTTTTACGGCTCTTTTACAGGCCTTTCGACTACGCATGCTCAAACGCCTATCACGAAACCCCACCCACCTGCTGTGACGTCATACTCTCTTGCCCGTGATATAACGACAAAAGACCTCACTATTCGGGAAGCAGAAATCAAAAGAACGTTTCAAACCACCTCAAAGACGAGAAGGAAAACCACTGCCGTAGTTGCACAAACCACAGCAACATCGAAGCGCGTTACTTTTATGAAGGTGGTTACCACAGCCAGAACAGTGAGCACATCAAAACCTTCCACTCTTGCCACTAAACGCACAACCAAACAGCCACTATCTGATACAGGTAGCGTATTTCACACACGATCGGGTGACGACGTTGCTCATTTCAGTGCTAAAGAGAGTCTAGACTGTAAGACAGCAGTAATGAAAGGAAAGCGAATTTTACGCTACCCGTTTTGTGTGTGTGTAGAGTTTCTTGTTTCTTGTATTATGGAGACTCATAAAGCAGCTCTTTTGTTTCGTGGCAAATCTTGTGCTGCTAGGTCTTGTTTTTGTTTTAAGGTACGGTCTGTTGTTTCGTTTTCTCAATACAATTGGGGAGAAACTTTCAAGAGCTTCAACAATAGCTTTTTAATCTTACAAGAAAGTAGTAGCTATAATGCCGCTGATACGGAGACTTTACTTTTGAAATGCAGCTGCGGTGCCATAGCACCCACTCTGTAGCGCAGTACAGCATTCCTTTCTGAACTTTGTTCAATTCAAAGAAATCCAAACCTGGCGTAAAGTCAAAGGCTTGGCCAGGGGTTCGTTATACTTATTTCACTTGTTAGTATGAAGTATAGTATACCGGCCTTACTTTTTCATGCCTTTCATTCAAACTATGGTAACAAAGCATTGTTCAGTCTGGCGAAAGAACGGAGCTTATCTCATGTTAATGAAAAAAATGTTTTCTTATAATCGTTAAATTTTGTCCTTATGTAACTTTCTGTTTCCAGTTACAAATGTTACTCACTTGCATTTAAGAAATATTTTAAAAGGGACTATCAACTGTCAACAACATTTTGACAGCTTGAAATAATGTCTTGAAGTATTATAACTATTATTATTATTATTAATACTTTTATGTTATTATTATTTTTATTATTATTAATTTTATATTATTATTATTATTATTATTTTATTTTATTTTAAGTATTATTATTATTGTCAAAAGCTGGGTTGTATTATCAAACTGAATCACCTAACATCGTAACTCTATAGTTGGACCGACTTCCGTTTCAACACAGTCCGACGGAGGGATAACTACTATCAAGGGTTCCACACGGGCTGGAGATGATGAGACAAATCCTGGACCTTGTACCGACAAAACACATTTCCATAATCGCGGCGCACCCAATGCTCAAGTGATCACCTCGAGATCCATTATGAATAATACAAATTCAACCATGAGAGAAATGCGTCGAGGTACGAAGACAACTGTTTTTTATCGTACACTCTTTTTTTTAATAAGAATCCTTTTATTACAATGTAGAAGCTGAACAAAACGAACAAAATTTAAAGATATGCTAAGAAAATACCTCAGGCTGCGAGTTAGGAACGGAATGTTTCAGTTGTGTATCAGTTGCGAAATGGAATTGTTTACCACATGTTCTTTATGAATGTATTACGAGAAAACCAGCACTTCCGTTACTGCAGAGATAAGATTGTAAAGTGTCCATTTTAGCTGGTTTTATTATTGTAATTCCTATCTATCTTATAGCTTTTGTGTAAATTTTTATCTAGTGTTTTGGGAGGGTTGAGAAGCTACTCTAATGCGTCTGCGTACTCTTTTCACTAGGAACCTGTTCATTAGAACGTTGAAGTTGCAAATAACTAAAAATTAAGTACGTGCTGAGAACATACCTCTTGCTTAAACTGAGAAAGGCTGTACGCGTAATTCTTAATTTAGTTTGAAAATGGAAAAAGAGATACTACATTATTATCACAGGTTTTTATGAATATCGTAAAATTTTGAAACAACCCACTCTTTACTGAAAATAGGCCCACCCACGTAAATTTCTGTATTAAGTTTCATTAAATATTCCTAGGATAAAAAAAAATGAGGAATGCAACGGAATATTGTGAGAACTTGAAAGCAGTCTAATTTCACACTTTTACGGGTAATTACTCAGAGTAGACAGAAGACGAGTTCAAGTCAGTCTTGTTTATATAACGTTCACTGGGTAAACGAAGAACAACTTAACAATTAAACTTCTCCAAAACGAAAAATAGGAAGACTATTAAAAATCATCTGACAGTGAAATTTAGAACAATTAACAAAATTCAGTCCCCCAAATAGACGTTTCTTATTAAAAGATAAGAAGAAGGTTAGTGCTTTTGTTATTGCTTGCATTCAGTTTTCCCCATTTTGACACATGCAGGAACATCGTGTGACGTCCTTAAATGCTTGTACTATGCGCACTGCGTGATGCGTGAGGACGAAGGCTTCGCTGAATGCGAGTGTCCCACGAAATGCGACCTTCGCTACGAACCCGTATGCGGCGATAACGGAAAGTCCTACGAAAATAAGTGCGCCATGAAGCTCGAATCCTGCAGAACAGGAAAATGGATAAAAGTGGAGAAAAAGGGGACATGCGGTAAGAAGTAAAAATAAGGAAAAGAAACTAAAGCTAATGGGAAAGTGAAATAATGACAGGACTCTAGTTAGCTGACAGTCTTGTGTTGGGCACGCAAAAGGGATCCCGGCCAACAGGCTGCCGTGTAACAGCTGACGAGGCGCTGGATTGCTTTAATCCATTGGTTGGGTTTTTCTAAGATCTAAATATTCATTAAGCTGGCAAAGTTTAGAGGTTTATATGTAGCCATACAGAACTGTTGCTTTCAAAACATGTTTAAATACAGTTTATTCTCGAAGCATACATTTTAAGCGATTTGATTTGTCAAGGATCTATGCATTATGGCTTTTTTTGCATGATTTTTTTTCGGCCAACAAAAAATTAACTTTTTTTACAAAACTGCAATTGATCTGTTGCAGTCGTTCCAGAAATTAAGTCAACCGCACTATATTGCAGAATTTGTGGAAGAATCTTGCTTGAATTACTCATAATTTTAATGTTTTCGTATCTTTAATATACTTTGCCCGCGAGCATTTGAAAGACTGTGCATCATACATTGGTCAAAATTGGATCTTCGACTCAAGGCCCTCAGTGTTACACGAAGCAATTTTCTCTGCAACCTGCAACGCAACGCATATTGCGAAGCAAGTTGCAGAAAAAGTTGAACAATCTTCTACCTTTCGCAACGTTGCGAAGCCAGTTGCAGCGTGAAACATGTCCACTGCAACCTGCTTTCCAACGTACTGTTTTTATGGCGCAAGTGGGCGAAATTATTGCTTTTTGACGTCTATTTTCCATCTCACTCAAAAATAGAAATTCGTAAAATGATGCAGAATGATACAGAAAACCGGCCACACCGTCACGACCATACACGGGACGACAAGACAAGCGTGCTCGCCCGAGACAAGTCGCAATTATGGAGAAAGAGCCAATCACAATAGAGCAAAAAACGACACCCAATTAATTTGTTTTTATTTTGCGAAAAGCTGTTGACGTATCGCAGACAAAGAATTGGTTGCGTTGCGAGTTGCAACAAGAGTTCTTCCAGCAACTTGCAATGTTTCGTTGTCGTTGCCTCGTGTAACAGGACCTTCAGTGCGAGGAACAATCGAAAAAAATAATGATTTTAGAACAACTGAAATGTTGTAAGGTATTTCAGATTGTTAGTCATTAGTGATGACATGTTAGACCGAATTATGTCTGGGTAAAGCCCATCCATCGCACTACATGTAGCCGATTTTTAGTGAATGTTACTGACGCGCGTTCAGAAAGCTCAAAATTTTTTTGCAATACTATCATGGATTTCCTTACGATAATTTGTCGGGGACCACTACACACTAGCCGACAAGGACGTCTGAAAATTAAACGTGTTTAAACTTTCCTCCGACAAAATACGATTTTGTTGTGGTCTGTCGAGAACCACCCCACACTAGCCGATTTTTTGTCGGCGATAAAAAACCGACAGTCTCCCGACAAAAATATCGGCTAGTGTGTGATGGGCTTTAAAGCCAGACAGATTTGGCTCTACTGATTTTATATTGTACATTACTATAGATGATGGATGCCAAGTCGTTGGCTTCTGTGATGTTTTTCATTGATAAATACAATACAAGAAGATGAAATTCCGAGTAAATTTTAATATTCAGTAAGAATTGTCCGGAATCAGTCGGGTGGTGAAAAAGTATAGTCTGAGTTGAAAAAATAGTTTCCGACTGAAACACATATAGCATTTGTACCTAGCATAATACGTTTTGCACCGAGTCTGTTTCTAAAATATACTAAAAGACCAATAAACGAGTGGGTAAACATTTTAAATATTTTAGCTCGAAACCTCATATGAGAAAATTTGTCTTTGACATTTCCCCAAACATAACATCCTGACCTTACAAAAACAATTGTCAGCATAAATAATTTGCGCTGTTTATAAAGTTTATGTGCGACATTGATTTCCTTGCAAGCCAAATATCCATTGAGTATGTTAATTTTTTTTAAAACTAATTAATATTTTTCTCCTAGCCTCTATTTTTATCATCTTATGACAAAACTAACACTCTTTGTTATTTTGATCTGTTATACAACTTTAAAGTTGAAAAATCTTATAGTTATGAAATATTTATGCGGTAAGCAATATATTTGAAAGCAAAGTGTCTTCCGATCTACATCAACTCGAAGAGATAGGAATCAGGGTAGATGTGATAAATTATTCACTGAGAAGCACTTAGTCGTTTAGAAACTGAGATATTTTGTACAACACTGATTCGTTTAATTCGGCAAAGTAATAAGATATATAAATTCACTTAAAGTTACGTGTGAATTTTAGTCGCAGAACGCATGTCTTGCTGATTTCATGTGAAATTTCAGTTTCGCGTCCTGCTGCTTCAAAAATAAGCCACAAGTTGCACTGCATGACTATTCCGATAAGTAAACAAAAATACAAAGCAGAAACTACTGAGAACATCCCGTCCGCATAGCTGTTGCAATATCATAGAACAAATCGCAGTATTCATACTGATAATACTACACTCTTTGTTTGACAACAACCTTTTAGTTTTATAAGTTGAGCTCAAAAATGCCAAAAACTAAGAACCATACCTTATGCTGAGACTAAGAACTGAAGGGACGTTTATCTCTATAAATTCCCAAAAGGAACGGGGAACCGCTACTACTAAATGTCGTGAAAGAGCAGTCCAACTCCACCGCCTGTGAATTGGATATACAGGCGATATCAATACGTTTGGGCACATACCTTATGTGAATTGAGCTAGAGATGTTGGGAACAAAAATGCATAACGTTCCTAACCGTATTGTTCATGAGTGAAAAATTCCCAGATAAACTCTACACTACATCGTTTGTAATCAGTTGTCGCCTGCACATGCTGCCTTTAGATTTCTTTTTTAACACACATCGAGAATATGAAAACGAACAGGTTTTAGACAGATGCTTTACTTTTCTAGAGACCTTTACATTCGAAGCTATTAAGGAAGAACTTCGGACATACCCTTTTCCTTTATAAAATCACTCTTTTTAATATATTATTTGTTTCTATTTACACAGGGTAATCCCAGAAAAAAACTTATCACTTTGGTGATGGCCAACTCACCCGGGTTCTCTTTCTATCTATCTAAAAAAATACCTATTTAACAAAACTTGTAGAATTAAATGCAATTAAATTGAGTGTACCCAATTAATCCTAGTGGCATAAAGATATATATTCATTTCATTATACATTTTTTTGTTTAACATTTTGACGATGTCTTCTCCGTCTTAGAAATAAACTTTTACCTAAAAATTGTATCAGAAAAATCACGGTGGCTTAATTACAAAAGTGGATTTCTTAAACCTGAAATTTAAATAAGCTGTTGTTGTCTGTAAGTAATTATACAGTTTTGTGGTTTGAGAACCCTCGTTCAAATCACCACCCTCCTCGCTGTACAAAACTAACACTGATTTAGTTAACGAAACTGGCTTGGATAGTTTTTCTTTGAGCAATCACCTAGCTTTTTCATTTTTATAACCTGTTAAACATGCTGCAATTTTAATTGATGAAAGGGCATGCGAAGCAGATCTTGGGGGCAACTGGTTGTACTGTATTGGGTTACGATGACACTTTGCCCAATATTTCACGGAATCGTAGCAAGACAATTACAAGCTTACAAGCTAAGGGTGTCCTTAATCACTATAAATCAATTATTTGTAGCTGCAAAGCTCAGCTCAGCTTACATGATGGTATATATAGTTTTATTTTCATTGTTCATTACTATGCATAAAAAAGAAAACAATTTCAAAATAATTATAAACTATTTTTAGTAATTAAGTAGACTTTAAACGCAATCAGCGAGGTGCTTTGCAAAGGCAAAATTAAAAGGTAATTGAGAATTACATATATAGCACTTTTTTTGTTAAGGAACGATAGAAGTTGTTCGTGGCTCGTTGTGAAAAGTGCCGTCACGGAAGTTGAATTCAAGTCATTGGTTGAGTTAAAATAGCGCGTGGAACAATATGTTCTCGTTAAGCCTGTTTATTGGATATAGAAGTCAAGAGCTGATCAAACATCGTTATTATATTCCTTCTTCTTTCACCTGTTTCAAAAATTTAATATATTTGAATATCGAAAATTGATGTTTGTGGGTTTTGCGATCAAAACTGTATGTATAAACCTTTGCAGACGTTTCCACAAGAAAAAAAACAGAACTGGCCATATCATGCACACACTCCATAAAACTGCAGGGGATGTCTTTTACTATTCTTATACATGAGCAGCGAACAATTCGCCGGGAAACTGAATAAAAGATAGGTCTTGTTGGTAATTAGCATTTAGAGAGGAGGCTGCGCTGTCATTGACAATGAATAAATTATAAGCATCAATACTCAGTGGGAAAATACAGCTGTCGGCATGAGAATAATTCATAACCCCCGCGCTTTCATTAATTTGAAAATGAATTCGGCACAAATACCAACTCAATGAAGTTAAGACTCAAGCTAGTTTTAACTTGAAAGTATGAGCATTTGGGTAAATGATAAGGCGACGACAACTGTTGATCAACTGTTTCCACGGCAAGATTCGTGTCACTTTGTTGTGCGTTAAAGTTACTCTGATTTATCACCTAAAGCCGCCTCGATCGCCATCATAGATGAATGATGTACCCAAGTAACTTTAATACCGCGGACGGAAACGCTTACAAACTCGTCTTTGGCCTCTTGCTGCTGTTTGAACCTAACGAATCTTTGATTTCAATTCCCTTCATCGGACCGGAGAGGTTCTTAATTTACCGAGGTTAGTGGAGATTTTCTCAAACGTTAATACCGACTTTAAATAGACAAACGCCATTTAGGAGCAGCGACTCATGTTTTCTAAATTGTTTAAAAAAGAGCATAAAATATTTTATTAGAAACCCGATTCGTTTTCAAGAAAATTTACGTTCTTTCTGCTTCGTTAGAGATATACTGTGTATGTATTTTACTTGATTGCTTTTCAAGAAACAATTACGCTTTTAATTTGAAGGTCACTCCGTATTTTATTAGAAACCCGATTCGTTTTCAAGAAAATTTACGTTCTTACTGCTTCGTTAGAGATATACTGTGTATGTATTTTACTTGATTGCTTTTCAAGAAACAATTACGCTTTTAATTTGAAGGTCACTCCGTTTGTTTGTGATACGCGTGTTTTGATCGAGCCTGAGCAAACGAAGGGAAGAGAGATAGAGAACCATTGTTGCGAAAACTGTTTTTATGAACCTGCGTTATATCTTATTGAACTACAGTATGAGACTTTGTGTGTAATAATATTTTCTTTTGCCTGGTTTCGGCACAAGAGAAAAAGAAATCGGCATGCAGCTTGTATATTATTAGTTTTGAAAATTAGCCACAGTCATTATATTTGCTTATTACTTTCCAACCAATTTTCAATATTTTCCTTTTGATAAAAACATTGAACTTTGATGAACTTGTGAGACAATGCAGGTAATATATAAACACATATTTCTAGATCTAATGTTAAGGGCAAATTCTTTTTTCGGAATACAGTTGTCAGTACTGAAAACTTTGAATTCATCTATTCGCTTTTGAATAACATAACACCGTAAAACACACAGAACCAATTCGTTACGTTGAAATGTTCGAGGACTCGAAAAAAGAAAAACTGCACAGCGACAAAGTTGACAATATAACTCAGTATAAAATCGGATTTTGTGTCAACTAAACTCTTTCATGATTTGATAAAGAATGAACAATGTCGATTGCACATTAAAAGAGTGACCTATTTATTATAGGTCTTTTCAAACGTTCTTTTGACTTTTGTTATTCTGGTTTGTGTCACAGTTAAATTCTAAAGAAATAAATTGCTTTTCTATTGCACTCTCATAAAGTATTCAAAGAATGATTGCCAAGCAGGCGACGCTGAATGTGTCGCAGCGAACGCTTTCAAAAAGCGATAAATAAAAATAAATGAAATCTTATAAGGCCATCCCAATAAAATGTCTCTTGTGATGGTGGGTCGGTCGGTCGGGCAAAAAAAAAAGAAGAATGAACACGTTTAATCTGTAAGATATATATTCAATCAGATGGTAAAAAATGTATATTAAAACGACTATCAAATGTCTAAGCAGCCTTTAAAAACGTAGTATCAATTGTATTAAAGACAAGGACATTACATCATACCACTGAATTGTTGTTAATAAGACAAGATTGTGTGCATGCTTGTAAATTAAAGTACTTGCTTCTTTGACTAGTGAATCTGGAATTTTTTTTTTTTTTACTTTTCGAAAAAATGGGTCGGTCAGGCGATGGGAAACGAAACATTTTATTGGGATGACCTAAGACCGGACCCACCCGGAAACAGTCGTAATTTTTTCAGATTTAACCCCCATTGACGTTGAACATATTCAATTATAGTTTTAAAATCAATATTTATCAAATATAAAGATGATTCTATTTGACCACTTAACGAGGTGTTATTTCAGTTCTTATTGAGTTTGCATCTTCACTTGTGAATTGTTATAATTACGGTGATTCGGTGTCCATTGTCAAGGAAAAAATCGTTCAAATCATTCAAAACAAGGCGATTACTCGGTTACACGATCTGAGAAAACTGCACACCTTTAAAAATTCTGTTTTATCAAATATATGTGCCATCGCGGATATTAAAGGTTTTTCGATTGATTCAGATTTGCATTCAACTTGTTTCGGATTGTTCTAGAAAAAAAATTCCAGCTCACTGCTTTCAGTTTTGCCATTGAAGAACTTTAGAAAAAAATGAAACATAGAGGAGAATCGTTGATAAACTGACAAAGCATTTCACGCAACCGACCCAATATTCAGGATGGGACGGGGACAGTTATATTTCGTACACCCATTACTGAAAAAAGATTAAATATACCCAATAACTACGTATTTACTTCAAAAATCGGCATTGACATTGGATACTGCATACCAATACCGATACTCGATATTTCAAGATAAATATACCGTATTCCCGATAAAAACAAGAAAAAAATCCCATATACCGTATACCCCCAACCCCCTTGCCCAGTGTGAATTTTGATCATAGTTGATCTTCAACTTCTCGACAGGGCGAAAGACCATTTTAAAACACGAAAAAGTATGGCTTGTTACTGAGCTCCAAACAGCGTTTCACAAGTACCATACAAAAAAATATGCTTCAAAAACTACAAATTATTCATGAAAATATTTCAGAGCCGATTTGTTGTTTGATTGTTGTTCATTTTGGCATAAAACCTCTCGTTTTTTTGGATACCTTTTCCCTTCTCCAGTGCAACCGAGTATAGTTACAATATGGGCAAATGGTTTTCTACTGGCTCTCTGCTCACTAAGGTCTAGCTAGTTTTGTACAATAAATTGTACCCGCATAGTTCCCCCAAACAACAGATTTGTTAAGTTCAGCAAATATAAGTGAAACAAGAAACGATAACTTTGCAATTATACCATTAAGGCATTGTTGTTGTCAGTGCCATTGCCATTTCCTTTAATGTTGCCAATTTAATTTGTTGCTGTAACTATTATTATCATTATCATTATCACTATTATTATCATTATCACTACCAGTGTCATTGGCATTTTCATTAGAACTGTTATCGTTATCATCATTATGAAACAGCAAATTTAGCAAGGCTTTTATGAGTTCGAATCGTCTATGGACACAACAATGAACAAGGTTTTAGTTATAGCAATAATTGAGTGCAGTATTCCAGACATGGACATTAGGCTCTTCATCTAGGAACCGCGGAGCAGGGGAGCCGGGGGGCACGTGCCTCCCCCCAATATTTTTAAAATTATAAAGAGCTAGTAAGAAAAAGTGTCTTCAGCCCCCCCCCTCCCCCAATCTCAAAGTTGCTCCGCGGTCCCTGTAATCTGCATTTATAAATAAAGATACTATATTTAACTATTTTGTTTAATACATCTATTGTACACTTTGCAATGAAAACTGTTTGCATGTGAAAATAAAGAGAGATCAAAAGTTATTTCAATGCTTATGTTGAAAATCACATGAATACCTATTTTAAGTTTGACATTGCGAACTTATAATGAAGATCAATTAAAACGTAAACGGTAAAGAATAATACATCAATACTTGGAGTTCAGGGCTATCATTGACAACAACCGAAAGATAAGCTTTAGTAGTATTAACTTTATTCTAATTCAAGCTTTCTGTTCCTCACCAGAACCCCCTTACCAAATTGCGGCTCACTACTGGCCATTGAACAATTTCACCAAATACAAGACTTTACTCGATTTACGAGGTCACTCTAAGACATTAACCTACAACAAAGTTCGCTTGTCATTTGCTGACCAGCTTGGTCACGTGATATCTCTTGATGGAGAAGACGACTATATACTTGCCAGCGGCATTCGTAGTAAATGTATCAAAGACCCCACTCATTGCACCAAGGGATTGTCAGTTGCATTCTGGATAAACTACACCAAAGGTAAAACAGACTTCCATTCAACAGTTTTACTTAAAGTTGTAGGGTTTTTTCATTGACCTTTCTTTTACTTCATTTAAGACCGGTTTCCTCTGTCGGTTGTTTCCATTGAGTACGCCAGAATTAGCTTTGAAATGAGCCCAGTTCAGTTTCATGGTTGATTATGCGGCATTTCCCATTAATCAGAACGTGGGCTCAAGTGTGCGAAGTTCTCGTCCCCAGAGCTTTCGCACGGCGCGCGACAGTTACATTGGGCCTGCGTTTAATACAGGCTAAACGCATGCGATGCCACAAAACCCAATGTGTTGCCTCGAGTCTAGTAACATTTTAGCGTGTTTCCCCGGTTTTACAAAATAAATTGTTGTTGTTACAAGCTCTTGCCTTGACTTAGTTAATTTTTAAAATTCACGGTGACATTATTTGATATCTTGCTTGCATGTTCAAAAATGTGCGACAAATTTGTAGAGAATTTCACTACAATTTTACTGGTATCAACAAAAGTGCGTGTTACACTTTTTGTATTATGGAAATTATGCTCAAAAATAAACGCGCGCTTTAACTCAAGATTTTGTACAGGTTGCACTATGCTGGGCCTATAATGATCAGAGTTTTGACGACCAAAATATTTATGACTCATCCTTGGTCCTGTTTAACTGAGCTCAACTCCATTTAGATCTGGTTGTGTGATTTTTATATTTGAACTCTGAGGAGCAACAACAAACAACTTGTAGTCTTCTGAATGTCGTTTATTTCCCCAGGGGAATACATAATGTCCTGTGGACGGTACACTGACAACCCGAGCGGACCAGGTTTTCAATTCTTCTTCTCCAAACGAGAAAAACATTTCGTCCTTCAACTTGCAACACAGACCAAGAGATGGGAAATCATATTGGACTATCTTCCGCGAGACACGTGGTTTCATGTGTCTATCACTTGGGACAGGCAGCACGGGCTGAAATTCTACAGAAATGGAGATCTCATTGTTACGAACACTAAACCCAAGAGTGTGAAGTACACTCCATTAAGAAGTCGTGAAGGGACACTCACCTTGGGCCGACCCAACAGTATGTTCAAACTGGACTCATACGGGAACTTCTCGATTGGACACCTGGTGATATGGACGAATGAGCTGACACATTATGAAGTAAGAGTGGCCTATGAATCGGTTATCTACAGAACCAAGAAGTCGTCACTGTGCTGTCATTCGAGAGCAGGTGTGAGCGCCTTTAAACTTAGCGTGCGACATAAACCTTGCACTGCTAAGTACGATCTTGCAGGACTTAAGAATGTCAGGCCCGTAGCCAGGATAAAATATTTACCGAGGCAGTATCATTTTGGCCAAGCTAGCTGCTTTGCGTGAGCGCCGTGGGCACGAGCGAATTCTAGGGGGGGTTGGGTGCATGCTTCCCCGGAAAATTTTTGAAATTTTCATCCCCAACATCGCTGGAAATCCCGCTGGAAATGCACCAAAATTTTATAAAATAGTACATATATTCCAGCTGTATAGACAACTTTTCCACCAAGCAACTCGGCTTTGAATGTGCATCAGTTGTAACCAGTAACAAGTACCCAGTAACCTGGCAGCAAGAATTTCAACGTTTATTCACAAAATATTCAAAACTGAAATTGTTGTTTAAAGTAGAAATTAGCTGTTAAATGCCAGAAAGCTTCGACAAAAACGGCCAACTAGCAATACAACCCACGAAAACGAAGCAGCTTTTTCTTTAAAAACCGCTGTATATCCAATGTTCTTTTAGAGAAAAATTATTTTTAGTGTAAATAATGGCACGAAAATTTAAAAAAAAATTAGTGACAAAATTTTTACTGAGGCAAGTGCCTCGGTTCGCCTCATACTGGCTACGGCCCTGAATGTTCCAATAAGCCAGTCTCATAATCATGCGCAGTACGTACAAGCGGTTTGTTTGGCGGGCCACACGTCCTGTAAACATGGCGGATTGTATGAATGAGTGGAGATATTTTTTAGAATATAATAGAAATATATCAATTATAATAAATTTTAAACAATATCTTCACTCATTCATACAATTCGTCATGTTTACAGGACATGTGACCCGCCAAACAAACCGATTGTACGTACTGCGCATGATTGTGAAACTGGCTTCAGTATTCTTGAATCGTTTGTCCATAAACCATATGGATATTCTGACCATTTGTGTTGTTTGTTTTGAAAAGCAAAATTGATTGAATTTGTTCATTCTCACTTTTGAACTCTTTGTCGAACCCTCATTACCATTCATTCGGTTTTTTAACGGCTAGAAGTGTTTGGTGTTAATCATTCCACAAAGAATTTCTAAAAACTTGAAATTTGTGGGTGTTGAAAATACAATGTAGCAGGGCAATAAAAACCTCTCTTGAGGCCTCCACTTTACAAGAGTTTATTAAGTTAGCAGACTTTTCAATTCAGTTTTTATCACAATACAGTTTTCAATGCATTCAGCTGATGGACTTTTCAATACGTTTTACAAAGCGACCCTAGTTCCCTTAGCTTAGTAATCTCCAATTTCAAACCCATTCGGCAAACTAGATCAAAAACCTCAGTTTTCTGATTTCCTGTGAACAAAGGACCAGCTTTACAGACTGTATTTGCAGTGTCCGACTGGTACGGATTTCAAGAGAGAGTCTCGCGACAGGTATTATCAAGGGCTAGGGATACCTATCTACTTTAGGTTAACACTGAAATCGAAGAATGGATACCACAAAATAGCGGCTATAAGTCCTCCGTTTATGTGTGAGTGGTTTGACCAGCAAAAGTTTATTGATATGATATGGTTTGTCATCGTCGAATTGTGTCAGAAGGCTGCAGATCATCTGCCTCTCGTCGGCCACGCAAGACCACAGCACACACGCGTATCTATACAGACGTGCGCGCGCATTCTCAGGCACGAGCACAATCGCACATTTTGCTTCCACTACTCACAGCTACAATACGTTCAGTTATTGGATACGGTGGAACTGACTCGTACCCAGTCTTTTTACCGGGAAAAGAGCCCTTTTTCCCTCGAGGCAAAATCTCATACCAGACGACTGGGTACGAGTCAGACGGTGGAATAGAAATCAAAGAGATAAAAAGTAACATATTCCATTATTTCAATACAGCTGACCCTTGCGTGAGTAATCCCTGTCACAATGGAGCAACATGCAGGAAGCTGGACGACAAATACAAGTGTGTGTGTCTTGACCAGAGCACAGGCGGCGATTGTGAAGTTTGTAAGTGTGTTGTTCACTCTTGGTCTCATAACTATTAAACACATGATAACAGAGCACAGGCGGCGACTGTGAAGTTTGTAAGTGTGTTGTTCACTCTTGGTCTCATAACTATTAAACACATGATAACAGAGCACAGGCGGCTACTGTGAAGTTCGTAAGTGTGTTGTTCACTTGGTCTCATAACTATTAAACACAGGATAACAGAGCACAGGCGGCTACTGTGAAGTTCGTAAGTGTGTTGTTCACTTGGTCTCATAACTATTAAA
>JAOBYH010432161.1:0-15389 GCA_025403525.1 Umimayanthus kanabou | reverse complement strand
CTGTTGATAAATCAGAAATCGAGTTTAAAACAATGTTCATTGGCTGTCTGTATATACATGTTAAAAAATGCAAAATTAATGCTCAACCATAAACCTGATTTGCTTTCTCTTTGTGACCAGTTAGTAAGTATTATTGACATCACTTGCCATAATTATTTTAATTAATATAAGCCCAGCAAAATTAGACAGTCAAGATGTTATTACCATATAACATATCAACTTTCATAGTATACAATCATGCTCTGATTGACCATTAAAACCCAATCATGTGACATATTAAGTACTTTATCTAGACAAGTTCTATGTGATTATCAAGGTTGATTATTTTGAAACAGACATTTTTATGAAATGGTTTGCCATGTGACATTATTTATAAACTTAATGACTGGCCCTGAGGGAAACATCAAGTTAACATGCAGAATTGGCTGGCGAACAAAACAGGGGGCAGTCATTAAGTTCGTGAACTTTATACAGGGGTATATGTGTTTGAACCAACTATTATAATTATAAACTTGTGTTCCCAGTTTTCTTCATCCTGGGATTGGGATACAAGTCAACCAACAGTTCATTCAGCTCCTTCTTTGTATGAATTTGTTCAAAATTAGACAACTTCTTTACATATTTTTTCTTGGCTGTCAGTTTTCATTCACTGCGGGATCACTTTTAAGACACTGTTGAGAAGCCGGAAGTCAATTCTCAGTAAAACCAAAGTTGAGTTTGGAATGGAATGGAATGCCGAAAACATTTTCAATATCATATTGTCTGAATTTAAAGCGAAATTGTGTTAAGCCAAAAGTGAGTATACCAAGCATTAGAGTTTGGGACAAGGAGCTATGATGTTATTTCTTTAATGTTTGAGCAAACTATAGTTCTGAAAGCAAACTGTATTTTCCTTTCAGTGTAGTTTCAAGATATATTTTGAAATAGTTTTCCCGTGATTCTTACACTTAAGGGATACAAAAACCGCGCAGGTGACACATTTGAAATAACAAAATTTCAACAAAATAATTCGGCAAAACAAATAACGCATCTTGCACAAGTCTCTTTCTGTTAACCAGCCAAGATTGTTTATACCTGAACAGAGAAGACAAAGGAAATTAATTAGCTTCAACTCATTGCACGTGTCGGGCTCTCAACACTTTAACCGCTAGAAATATTAATATTAATAAGAAATAATAATACACAACTCAACTACGCATGTGCTGCTTAGGTGCCAAGGAAGTGGCAGCAGTGGACAGAAGTCCGCCTTGGAAGTAACGGGCACTGGAAGAAAGACCTTGTGCCTTGTTCAGTGTCTGGCTATGCAGGGCTGACGAGCTCTAACAAGAGCGAAACAGCTGTCCACTGCTGCCACTTCCTTGGCACCTAAGCTGCACATGCGTAGTTGAGTTGTGAAATAATAATAATAGTAATATGGAATTTATTTAGTGACTCTTCCAACCAGTTCAAAGGCGCTTACACTAAAAACGTTATACAAATAGTATTAATAATTATTCTATTTAAAAATGTAAATATTTTAAAATATATTAGAACATAGCTGGCAATTTTTCGCGCGCTTTCTGTATGGCGCGAGCGTATATCTAAATCTCGATAGACGCACGCCCGTGCGTCTATTAAATCGCGTGCTTGCATTCAACCAATAAAAACGCTCAGAACGGTTTAGGAGAAAATCTGTACTTTATCAGCTTACATTTAAAGTGGCAGTGGCAATGTTCTAGAAGAAATGGTCCATGCTTTAGCTGTGCTTCTATCAAGTTATGGATGCACTGGGTAAGTTGAGAGAGCACTCGAGAAGCAAGAGAAGCACTCGGTTTCGCCTCGTGTTACTCAACGCTTCTCTCGTGCTCTCCCAACTTCCATAGCTCGATAGACGCACGCGAAGCATGAACCATTTCTTTAATATCAAGTGAGGTCATATGTGCATGTTTGAACACAATAGATAAAAAGGTGTATCATCACGCCAAGTCAAAACTGATAAGTTATATAAATTATACTCATCACACGACCTGATGATGGTCATAAGATCTAAAACGTTTGTCGTCGTTTTTGTTATAAGAAATTTTTATCTTAAGTATAACTTACTAATAGATAAAAAGTTAAAAAGCTTGTTTAAAGAGAAACGTTTTAAGTTCATCCTTGAAAGTGTTGAAAGTATTGGACTTCCTGATGTCATTTGGCAAGCTTTTCCACATAGTGGGAGCACAGACAGACAAAGAACGCCCTGGCGGCAAAGGAGTTAAGCTTGAATCTTGTTACAGAAAGTAGATTCTTGGAGGGGAAGTACAGATAGAGAACGTCCTGGCGCGTTATAGGAGTTAAGATTAAATCTTGGTACAGAGAGTAGGTTTCTTGGAGGGGAAGTACAGACAGAGAACATCCTGGCGCCATAGGAGTTAAGATTAAATCTCGGTACAGAGAGTAGGTTCTTGGAGTTTAATATATAGCAGGGGTAAAGATTTTAAAATCTCGCCGGTACCGAGAAAATATGTTCTTGGAGCTATAGCGGGGGTTAAGATTAAATCTTGGTACAGAGGGTAGGTTCTTGGAGCTATATATAGCGGGGGTTAAGATTGAATCTTGATACAGAGGGTAGGTTCTTGGAGCTATATATAGCGGGGGTTAAGATTGAATCTTGGTACAGAGAGTAGGTTCTTGGAGGGGAAGTACAGACAGAGAACATCCTGGCGCCGTAGGAGTTAAGATTAAATCTCGGTACAGAGAGTAGGTTCTTGGAGTTATGTATAGCGGGGGTTAAGATTAAATCTTGATACAGAGGGTAGGTTCTTGGAGCTATATATAGCGGGGGTTAAGATTGAACCTTGTTACAAAGAGTAAGTTGTTAGAGGAGGGACAGAGGCTGCGGGTAGGGTTTTAAGGCTTTAGGAGATCCTTCAAGCATTGAGTCTGAGTTCTGGTAGCAAAAGCTTTGAAGGCGAGGATCAGAAACAGGATTTTGTCAACTTTAATATTTAGAGGTGTAGACCGTTTTATGACATAATGTAGTTTTGTGACGCCAATAGTACATACATGATTTGCAAGAACTCGGGTCAAAAAGCTCGTCAACGTTATGGCGAAATTTCAGTGGAAACTTTTATATCCGAGAGTAACAACAGACAAAGGCGAGAGGTGCCCGAGAGGAAAAGGGAGATCAATGGGCAACGATCCACCAACCCCTCCCCTAAACCTAACTCCAGCCTTGACTTTAACCCTAACCTAAGAGAGGGTGGGTGCGTAGTTTCTCCAAAAGCCTCCATTGGCATGAAAGGAGGAGAGCGACCAGGGGGGGAAGTTCGAATCGAGCTTCAAAAGTTACCAATTTTTGGCTTCTGCCAGTCCGTTCGCGCATGCAATATAGAGGATTTCCCAAGTTCGTTAGTAGGTATTCTAATAGAACACTTAGATATTGCACACTAAAGCTCGTTGAAAGACGTCAGTTTGCGATTCGAAAAATAGATCTATTTGACCATTGACATTGCTGTTATCCGTGAATAACTTGGCTGTGAAAGAGTGAACATAATGCAACAGTTACCTTCAAATCACGAACGTTAACAACCGTGCCACCATAAAATTGAACGGAATTGCTAACGTATTTGTTACCGCTGTAGTTTTGTCACAAAGAGTGTTTGATAATCTTTTTGTACACAGACAAAATAAGAGGACTTTTAGTTACAGGACTGATTACAACAAAGGAAAAGATAAGATTGTAAGAAATCTATGTTTAGATATTAAAGTCGAAACTTTCCTCGTATTTTCCTCAAAATTGGCAATTTTGTTCGCAAATTGCAAATCACGGTTTCAGACAAAGGGTTAAATAGCTAACATGATAAAAACCTTAAAAGTTATCAAATTTACACTTTGCTGGATATTTTTTTATCTGCAGTTTCTAGCTGTGAAAAGGTCAGGGTTGCAACTGCAACTTTGGTAATTGGGGGGGGGGGGGTGTTGGAAAAAGGCATTTGTGCTCAAAATGACGCTTTTTCAGTGTTTTTTCTATAGATTGTTGCCGACGAAATGGGGATCACGTAAATCCGTCCCTGAAGAGTCTCAAATCTCGGCAGCAGATTTGGTGACAGAAACCATGAGATTCAGGGAGACGTCAAATTTGTACTTACCTCAGGACAGAGAATATGGTACGTCACCGCCCTCACCAGGGCACGGGACTTGACCAGGGTATTTCTCACATTTGTACTGTTGGTAGTACAGGTCCTGTTGGGTTTAGAGAACCAACTCAGCATTTCAAAATAGGAGTAATGAGCAAGAGACAAAACGACACGTCACGACATAGATGTTTGTGGAATATGGGTTTTAATCAACAAAGGTTGACATGGTATATATGTTTTCGCCCGTACGGTTTGGAGTAAAACTGACGTTTTCAGCGATAGCCCTTCGTGATGATGATGTATACAAGTGCTCCCCGTAGGGCTTTTCAGCTACCTGTTGCTCACGAGGTCGAACCGAAAACATGTACAAGGCGCCTCTGGCTGCCGCTATACGGCCCATGCGTGAACTCGAAGCATGTAGAGATGATATTACTGGCCACAACACCGGCGTTAGCCTACTCTTATCGATGAGTGCGTGGGTTCTTTTAAGTCCCCCGATAGAATGTCGAGAGACTAGACCAACGGCTTAACGTCCCTGTCCACGGACGGAGCAGACTGAGGGATAGGTGGGAATTCGGTGTGGTATATTGATTATATTGCATGGGTAACCACTATAATACTAGTTTTGAAAAAAAAGTTTTTTTTCTGCGTTGGCGAGTAAGCTGAATATGGGTTTTGATCAACTGTTAGCAGTCTATTTCACTTTCTCAGAATAGATCTAGAACATAAGAAGCCCGAACGAGAGTTGCTAATTATCGATATAAAGTAATGTAGGACTTTACAAGAAACTTATAGATCGATCGCGTAATAAGGCAGTCAATTCAATAAAATCGTTCCAAATACTACATTTGTTTTGTATTGTGAACACTTTTGATACTTTCCTGTGCAGTAGGATCAGCATAACAGCTTAGCTTTGCAACTGCACTGCGAGTTGTACTGATTTGTCTAGTTTGAATTTAAAAGGCAAGCAGCATATTTAAGACATTGTATGGAAAATTACAGCGATCGTGACATGGGTCATAAATCTCTTAATCTTACCTAATCCTCGACGTGTTTCGAGGAAGAGAAATCGCTTCGAAATGGCTTAACACGGATTCCAGCTCGACTGTAGAACATACAATGGTACACTTTACAAATGAGGTGCAAGACACTTACAGTTTGCGCGTGATTCTCGTATTTTTCAAACACTTGCTCCCGAGTGCACTCCTTTGGCACATTTGCTGGTGTGTAGCATCGTTCGCGCACATTTTCGTTTGTCAGATTCTCTGTCAACTTCTCTTTCAAATACTCGCGAGCGTCCGCAGCGAAGCCGCGTTTTGTCGTGCCGAAAAACCTGTTGGCTTTCCTGGAGTCCAATACTATCTTGCTCCCGTTTGCAGCTGGTTGGGCAAAGTTTACAAAACACGGTTACTTCAAACAACTAACTTATCAACAACTGCCACTGCTACTACAACACTACTACTACTACTACTACTACTACTAGCTATCACTAGCACAACCGCTACCAATGGCACTGCAGCTATCACTAGCACCACCGCTACCACTACCACTATCACTACCACTGTCACAACCGCTACCACTATCACTACCGCTACCACTATCACTTCCGCTACCACTATCACTACCACTACCACTACCAATATCACTACCACGACCACCATCACTACCACTACCACCATCACTACCACTACCACTACCACTACCAGTATCACTATCACTACCAATATCACTACCACTACCACCATCACTACCACTACCACCATCACTACCACTACCACCATTACTACCACTACCACTATCACTACCACTACCACTACTACTACCACTACCACTACCACTACCACTACCAGTATCATTATCAGTGCTATTACTAATACCACTACTCATACCACTACCACTACCACTATCACTACCACTACCACTATCACTACCACTATCACTACCACGACCACCATCACTACCACTACCAGTATCATTATCAGTACTATTACCAGTACCACTACTCATATCACTATCACTATCACTACCACTACCACTACCACTACTACTACTACTACCACTACCAACACCACTACCACTACAGTCGTGTAACTTAACACTAGAAGATGGCACCCCTTTCAAAAGAGTCGAAGACTTCAAATATATAAGGGGCCTGGACCCGCACTAGTGACAAGGATATTTCGACCTGGAGGACCTTGATTCAACGCCGGCAAAAAACTCAGCATCATTTGGAAGTCACCGCTTTTTCTTGAACTCCACCTGGGGTTCTTTAGAGCAACAATGGAGCCTGTACTACTGTACGGATGCGAGACATGGACGTCAGTCAATCAAAAAATGCTTGACATACTAGTACTCGACAACTGCTTCACACGACTCCTTCGTATTGCGCACAACGTGGACGAGACAGCGAGAATCTCGGTGGCAATGGTATTGTTCCACCAGCCAGCTGAATCATTGCTAAACGGACATTAAAATCACTGGCCATGCTTGGAGGGCCATGGTTCAGCCAATCTCGGACCTGATACAGTGGGTGCCCAATCCATCTTCTGCCAAGCTCTCCTACGTTAAAACTCTTTGCCATTATATTGGCGCAGCAAAACAAGAGCTGAAGGGGGTTATGTCGGATCAACAGCAATGGAGATACATCTGGGGCGAGTATGACAGAGATTCCCGTCAATACGATAGATAGACAGTACCACTACCACAACTACTACTACTACCAGTACCACCACCATTGCTGCTACTACCACCAGTACCACTACCACTACCACCACCACTACTACTGCATGTCATTACCAGTACCCTTACCAGTACCAGTACCACTACGTACTACTGACATTACCAGCACCAGTACCACTACTACTGTCACTACCAGAACCATTACCATGCAGTACGAGTACCACTTCCAGTACCACCACCGCTATTACTACCACTATTATCCTTACTACCATTATTATTAAGACGATCTGGCCATTATTTATTGCAATGTTATGCGTTTACCAGCGGATGGAGAACTTGCTTTTTACCTGATAACGTTTGACAACGTTTTGGCATAAAAGTCGTCCGATAGTTTTGCTTGTCTTTAACTATTAAACAGATGACGTCCAATATCAACAGACGATTTTACATTCAAAATTGAGATCCATTGATTTTCAACCCATAAGAGAGTTTGCTTTTGCTCCTTGGGCGAAAGAAGTCGTTGTAACGAGGATAGATTTGCGCATTACCATCAGGACACATGTTTTGCGCAGTGTAAGAGGCTTTTCACAGGTTTTGTGAACAGGCGATATCCAACAAACAACAGAAAACAGACAGGGATTACGTCAAGAGACGAATTTTGTCATGATTCTGCTCCTGAGGTTTGGGACGGCAGACAACCAATACACTTAAATTCAATCACGATGAAATCAAAGCTTGCAGCCATAGTATATGGGAAGTTGTGCAACGCTTTCGAGTGGGATATTGTGGAATATGCCACGTGTCACTTGTATTTTTCGTATACACACGTGCCTTCAGAGAATACCAGTGACAAGTGTCATTTTCCACGGTATCCCACGAGAAAGCATTGCATAATTAGTTTACCCATGCATAAATGATGCGTTTAACGCTAACACATACCTTTTTCAAAATCTGTTATTCCAAATCTAAACTAACAAGTGTCACTCCATCTATCACCTGCGGAGCCGAGTTAGTGCAGCCTACGTTTCCTCATCAAGTTTCCTTGGCACAACTTTTAACTTTTATCGCACGCGTTTGATTTTTTTGGCACGATTTAAATTTTTCGACACTTGCCAAAGTTTTTTGGCACAACCTTAAACTTTTGGCACACGTTTAATTTTTCTGGCATGTGTTCAGTTCTTTTTGCAAAAAGTTTATTTTTTAATATTTTCTTATTTTTTTCAAACAAAAACAGGTGAGCAGCACATGGACTGTGGTTTGTAGCTTTGTAAACTCTATTCTCGACGCGTCTCGACTATTAAGAAGACTTCTTCGGAGTTGTTTACAAACTGATAACTAAAGCATCGGTTTAATTCAGTTGAGTTTTCTGGTCCACAATAATTGCTTTGGTTTCAAAAGTCACCGGAAGTGACGATATTACTCAAATGAGCTGCTTACAGGAATAGTTAATTATAATGTTATAAATGTCGGGTTTTATTTTGGGGGTTATGGTTAGCGCTAACTTTTAAGTTAATAAATAAACTCGTAAAAAGTTTGAGCACGTGCTAAAAAATCAAATGTGTGCCGAAAAATTAAGGTCGTGCCAAAAACTTTGGCACGTGCCGAAATATTAAAGTCGTGGCCAAACAAAATCAAACGTTAAAGTCTACCAAGGTAATTCGATGAGGAAATGTAAGTGGCACTAACTTGGCTCCGTAATCACCTCGCCAGCTAATTCTATGTTATGTCTTGTTCTTGATATCCAAACAAAACACTACAGCCAACCAAACTCACAGCTGTACGTGGTTCAGTCTACGTTCGCGGTAACGGACTGACGGCTGCTCATGATCACTTCACTAAACACGTTTAGTTGCAGACATGAACCGCTGAACATTTTAATGAACATTTTAATGAGCTTAACCGTTCGGCAGTGCAAGACAAAGTGTGGTCTTGGTTCTATTAACTTACTTTGAAACACGAGAAGCAGTAGCAATGCAGTGCCAATGGATATCTGCTTCATTCTAACTGGAAGAGAACATACATGTGTTAAAATACATGTATTGTAGTTTTCACCAGTCTCATCATAAACGTATGCATTGCTACCGGTGTCGTCAGACTAGTCACCATCAATATCGTCATCATCGTCATCATCATCATCATCATCATCATCAGCGTCATCACCATCGTCATCGTCACCTTCATCGTCATCATCAGCGTCATCACCATCGTCATCATCATCATTATTGTTATTGTCATCATAGTTATCGTCATTACACCGTCATTGTCGTCGTCCACATTATCGCCATCATTATTGTCACCATCATCATATCGTCATCATCATCACCATCATTGTCATCATCATCGTCAGTGTCACAGTTTGTTTGCTAGTTATGTCTGTCAAACGCAGGCCTAACTATAATAATAATAACTTTATTTCACTTAAAACCGATTTGCAGCGAAGGGCTGAAATGCTCTGGTATAATTAAAATATTTATAAAAAAGCTATTTACTAGAATTTAATTATTTACATACAATTGGTTAAAAACGAACATACTAAAGATTATTAAAAAGGGAGATACACTGCGGGATAAAAGTGTTCTTGAAACGGCCTGTGCGGCAGCGAAATAGGGCAAAGTTGTTTGAATTTCTAAGATTGTTATTGCGTTTGGAGGGTAAAATGGGGTGGAGTTATTGCGTTTGGGGGTTAAAATGGGGTGGAGTTATTGCGTTTGGGGGGTAAAAGTTTGTGTTCTGGTTGTGTGATGTTCTTAGAAAAAGCGTTGGCACAGATTGTTGCGTCTTTGCGCGAGTGTTGGCAGCTGGGTTTGTTCTAAAGCCTGGTTGTAGGAGAGGTGAGGGCAGATTAATCGCAGTGCCCTTTTCTGTATCCGCTCGACCTCTTCCGACCTCTTCCGACAGGTATTGAGGGGCGTTAAAATTCCAGACTTGACAACCGTACTCTAGAACTAGTCAATAGCCATTCTGACAGACCATTAAAGGGGAAGTACACTAAGAAATTATTTTTTGTTGGAGTGAAGTATTACTGTACTAGTTCAAGAAAATATACGTTGTTTAGTTGTTATCGATTTTGTTTGTCCGAAAAGAAAAGTTGAGTTTTTGTAAAATGAATTTCATTTCCGCCATCTTGGAAAGGACTGGAACCGAACTCGGCTAGTGACGTCAGATGTGTCCCACTGTGATCAAGTGACGTTTGCTCATCACTCGTAAACTCTGTGCAATCACTGTTTTAAAAAGATCTTTAAAATACTTTTAGCGATGTTTCGAGTTATCTGCATCTTGAAGAAAAGCCTTGATGAGAATCAAAGTTACGCGAACATCGCTGTCAGTAATAATAATAATAATAATAACAATAATAATTATAATAACACTAATAATAATAATAATAATAATAATAATAATAATGATAATAATAATAAAAATAAGTGAATATACATTAAAAATCCACTCAGTAAAAGAGTGCTCGATACACAGGAGGTGTAGAGCGAATAAAACAATATGACAATATGGTAAGATGAATAAAGGTCTGAAGATCGCCATAGAGCGTGAAACTCGGAGTTACCGTTTTTAAAGTTTTACCCAGTTTTTAAAGTTTTATTCATCTTACCATATTGTTTTAATAATAGAAATATGTATTTAAAGCATTCTGCAAGGCCTCATTGCTTTTATATGATAAAAAACCTATTGAAATTACAGTATTACAGACAATAAATTCATAATATAATAACAAATTAAATAACAATCCAATAACTTAATACTAATAAATTTATGGTAATAAGCCTAATCTATAATACTAATAAATTAATGATAACAAGCCTAATCTATAACTGGTAGTAGTTACTGAACAAAAGGTCTTCAATGAAGATTTAAAACTGTTTTTAGTAACCGCAGATTTAATATATAGTGAAGCGCGTTCCACAGTTTTGCCGCAGCAACTACTTTAAAAACGTGCGAATAAAAAGAGTGCTTAAAAGATTGACGGTATTGGACAAAAAATTATGATAATAACAACTTTACTTAATTACGGGAGTTGCAACAATTCATAAAAATATCAATTTCCCTAACTACAAATTTATCCATTGTCTGAAAATGCCATACAAGTGTATATGAAGAGCAGCTGCGACTGTGCGAAGGTTTAATTAAAACGAAGATTTGAAATTGCGAGTCGATTTTCGGTGTTGCTTAAATTATACTGTGTGCCCAAACTAGTTATGCACGAACTCGCCAAATTAAACCATGCAAAGATACATGGCCAGTAACATCAAACTTACACGCCTTTTTTTTATAAGAACAACGAGGCTCAGATTGGCCAAAATTTAAGAACAATTTAAGAACAAGCTGAGGCTCGGGTTCGATAGCTAATTTTTTTTTTAAGTTTAGTGAGCCTCGATCTTTAACTTAACAATACAGAATGAATAAAAAGCGATTCGCAGTTTTTCTCTTTAACTTAAATTGACCAAGGTAAGGGTTTGAATATGAAACTAATCCTGGGATAATCACTGGAAATCGTCTCCGGAAAATGACTCAGCGAATCCATGATAAATCCACGGGGATGAATTGATCAAAAATACACCCGCCAATACATGTATTGCAACACCTTAGGCTTAGTTTTTATTCGATTTAAACCACATATAGAAATAAGAACAATTTAAGAACAATTTGAGGCTCAAATCGCCAAAAAATTAAGAACAATGAGCCTTTGCCAAATTTACTGGTTCTTATAAAAAAAAGCGTGTACGCCAGTCTTTAATAGAGCTAAAATTTATCTATGTTTCCAGCTGAAAAACAATTTAAGTTTATGTAGATTAGTCAAATATCATAATAATTAATTAGACATTCAAAGGAAGCAAAATCAATCCACGTGTTTAGGAAATCGATTTGTTTATATGTTTACATCCGCTGCTTCGCGGGGCCCCAAATCATAATAATTCCGGATATTAGAGATTTTCTCACATGTGGAGGAGATTTATTAAATTAGAATGTTCCGCAAAGCTCAAGAACGTTTTCATTAAACAGAAATAGCAGGTGAAAGTTGGTGTTTCTTCGGGTTGTGAGAAAAAGAAAAGTATCAAATCTTGTTGTGTCACCGTGTAACAACCACATTTTTTCGAAAGGTTGGCTTTTCTAAACAAATTGAAAATGACAAGTTTTCTCAATTTTGTAATTATCAGTCCATCCAAGTTGTGTTTTGTAAATAACATTTCTAATACTGCTTTAAACACATTTGTGTTTAAAAAAAACAAGAACTGGTAAATAAATAGTAGTTAAGTATAACTGTAGTCATTGACATTGAACACTTAGTTGAATAAGCCATAAAGATTACTTGTATCTGTAAACAAACGTCTTCGACTGTCAAGAAACGAGTTCAGCAATAAATGTTATTTTAAAAATGTTTTTTCTTCGTGTATGTATTGAAATCGGTTAAATATGTAATTGTCTACAAAACTGAAGTCGTCTTAGTAGTTTGTGAAGAATGTGACACTTTAAGTACCGATTTTAGTCATCAAAAAAGAAACGTTGTACAGTACTTAAGTTAATACCATTTTTAAAGAAGTCAACAATTTCAAGAGTTTCACCCACCTCGCTTGTGTTATCTTCACTCCTTCCTCAATAGTTGTGACGGGCAAATTGAACTAACTTGTCTTCTGGCAAATCTAAAGTTTATATAACGAGTTGATAACAACTACGATAAATTGATTTAAATTAATTCAAACGTAGCTTTGACAACTGAGTTTCCAGCCAATAATTCATTCGGGATATTGATTTGTTGATTTCCGTGGATATTCCCGCCTCAACCTAAGGAAAATTAAAATTCCGCCTTTTAACGAAAATTGACATATTTTGTTTTACTGGTTTCCATTACATGCACTCATTGTTGTATAGTTAACATGAAACTATATAACAAATTATTTAATTTTAGCGATTTTAAGATCTTTCTTCATAATCTTGCATCTACTGGCAGTTTTTATATATCTGTTCTACCTATTTTTGACCACCTTCCTCGGTATTAATATTGTTTAATTTTTAAAATTTGCGAAACGAACTAAAGCACTTGGTAAGAAATGGAGTGCGCGACAACAAAAGGAATACTCATATAATAGTCCGTAGTTTTCAATTTTCCTTTTTAACAATGAAAAACTGTGAGGTTTCCTACTACCTGGATATAATTTGATTTAATATTCAAATGGTTAGAAACTATTAGCCTCCAAAAGCAGACGCCTCATTTCCTTCGCGGTGGGGCCAAGGGTGCTAATGACATCATGGGTTGAAAATGCATGGGAGGACGCTTGCTCCAACAATGGAAATGATAAAGCGCTTATTCAAGAAATGGTGAATCAGCATCAAAGTAGACGGGAGCGAGAACGACTTGTCCATGTCAAGGGTATTGACGAGTACGTTATGTCAAAGGCCGAAGAAGAATACCACATTGACACTTCCACTGATGAATCGAAGAGGGATTTGAGGAAGAACTATCTTTTGGCCATAGATATTAGGGAAGCCAGTGAAACCACTGAAGACAACAAATTCAGCGAACTATTTTTGCGAACTTCAGGTGAATACCGGCACCATGAGAGTTTCCGTTATTTCCAGGAGTTACCAAAACTTGTTCAGCAGAGAACACTGAAGCCTAGTTTCCATATGATCGCTCACGATCGCCGGATCGTTGAAAATACTGCCAGCGATCGTCAGCGATTACATGGAAACACTTTGCAGTGATCGGGCGATCGTTAGCGATCGTCAGCGATTATATGGAAACACTTTTCAGCGATCGGGCGATCGTCGGCGATCGTGAGCGATCCTACGCTTCAATGATTCCAGCGATCCGGCGATCGTGAGCGATCATATGGAAACTAGGCTTAAAGGAAACATTAGACAAGTGTCACGTGGCACTTCTACCACGTGGCAGTACTCCAATCAAGTTTGTTTCTGTTGCTGTGATAAATTCAGTATACGTTTAAAAAACACGATTTGCCGGGTGTTTGGGGGTAAGCTACCACGTAGAAACCTATACATAAAAACCTATTGCGTGGTCGCGCCTGGGACGAGAAAGTCCGAAACATAGACATTGGCTAATGAAGCACCTATCCAAATGATTGTTTGAACGGCTTTTCAGACAACTTTGCGATGCCGTTCATTGTCTTACAAATTATACACAAGGCGAAGAGGCTTATGCCATGGTTTGGGAGGAATGTCCCATCATCTTCTTCAATCAGCGGCATCTTCTGAATTTGCTTATGGCACTTTGGACAACGGCAAAAGTTTGCTAACTCAGTCTGAATTCTCAAAAGTAACGCGGCAGTATTGCTGTTAGTAAATTAATCAATTTTTGACGATGTATATTTGGCCCGAAGATGGTATTGATAACTTTACGAACTGTTTAATTGATTGAATATTTTTGATATTTGTTAAATTTTGTATTCACCTTGCGGACACGAATTGGTGCATATCAAGATTGTCCAGGATTTTAGCAACTTGTATAAAAATTGAGATTTCAGTATTGATTCTCCGGACTGTTTTATTGCAGTGGGAGTATATCCACTCTACAAGCAAGAAACCGTGTATATATATTGTGCATCATTGCCAAACTAAGGCATGAATTATTTATATAATTGGCTTTTTTGCGATTGGAAAATAACAAATGTACACCCAATACTAAAAATTATGTTTAAGAGCATTTAAAGAACATTTGAGGCTGACTAAATCCTCAAAATCTTTAAGAACATTTAAAAATTAGACGTTCTTTTAAACCTAGAAGGCATAAAGGGTTAGGGATAGGGTTAGGGTTAGGGTTAGGGTTAGGCTTTAAATTTTTGTTCCTTGACCGATTACCAAAAGCTTTGGTACAACTGCTCTTTGTTTGTTAACACATCTTTTGACGCTAGCTAAGTGACGTTACGATTGATGACGTCATCATAAATAGACACGTAACTTGTGTGTTGACTACGAAAGTTCAATTTTTTGCTAAAAACACCACTTTCGCTAAAAAACGTGGCTAAATACTGGCAACTTTACAATGAATCTTTAAATTTTTTAGATTCCAATCGCTAAATGTTGTTTTCTTAACATTTTCAGTGTTCAACTCGAATATAAAAAAACACAAAAGATTTGAAAATCCAAGAGGGTGGCCGCTGTGACGTCATTTATGTTGCTTTTGTTGCCATGGAAAGCAATTAGTCACCACGTGGTATCAATTAACTGAAAGTACAAAGAAAGGTCATTATATGTGCCAAATATCAAGTCAATCGGATGAATGGTGTCAAAAGTGGAGGGGAGGAGTCCGATTGACCCCCCCATATGTATGTATGTATGTATGTGTGTATGTGTGTATGTATGTATGTATGTATGTATATCTGGGTGGATTTTCCAAAAGGTACCCGCTGAAATTGTACAAAAAGGCCTCATTTTTGGCACAAAAACGCCTAATTTCAAACCGCCGTATCTTCGGCTTGTTTGCTCCAAAATCGATGCGCTTTCCTTCAAAAGACAGAAAACTGCAAGATCTTTCTTTTTTAATTACAGAAATGTTTTACGAGTGAAACGCGCTTGAAACTTTGTACTATAGCGTGATTTTGACAGCCTCTTCCGGTCAATTTTTGTTTTACTTTTAAGAAA
>JAOBYH010431050.1:0-15408 GCA_025403525.1 Umimayanthus kanabou | reverse complement strand
AACTATTCAGTGTATGTGGTCGTTTATATTTAAAATTAAAAATACTACAAAGCACAGGTAACTGGAGATTTTGGAGAAAAAATGTCTGCCTTGTTTATCAGTAAGGAAAAAACTCTTGCACCAACCAAATCCTTTACAAAATCGCAGAAAGCGTAACTTTCCTTTTCAGTAAGCTTCAATATGAAACGAAGATAAGAAACGGTTGGAAAATAAAGTACATAATAAAAGTGTTTCCAGGTTCATGATACATGAAACAAAACATCAAACTGGAAGAAAGTTATGCGTAACATTGAAAACCACAAATGGAAGATAATTATCCTTCTTCTGCACATCTGCCCATCTGCTTAAGGTTCTCATGTTTTGTATTTTAGCAGATGTTTATTGGAAAATATGCGAGCAACTCTCAACGGCATTGCGAAAAAGTCTTGATTTTTGAAACCCTTGTCAACGAAAACACTTGGATCGTACGTTATACGTACACGAATCAAAACGACTGATAACACTTAGTAATATGTGGCGCTTTGCAGTGAATTTTGTTAGCTCGATAAACTTATCTACTAATCTGGAACAAATCCACACTTCGGTCTAAAGTCATTAACACTTCTGTGCAGTTAGCAATTCTACAAACACACCTCTTATTTCATTAAATTTTTTGGTATTTACTGTAAATAATAATGACCTGCAAAGGGAAACAATATGAAAATTGCAACACCAATATAATGATTCGTATATTTAACAGGCAAAAGACCGATTTAGTGCTAAAATAATTGACGGTGTAGGCTTTTAAAATAAACATAGAACTGATAAGAATAGATGACTCGGTATGATAAGGACTTTCTCCCTATTTTGTTTTCCAAAACATCTTATTGCTATTTGATGAATAAATGAACACCTGCACTCAAATGACTCTCATTAGAAAACTCTTTCAACAACCAAGGCGAGTTCCAAACTACCAGATCGTGTTTCTTGAACTTGTAAAAGATAATAAAAGATGCGAGTCAGCAGGGCATGTTCTAGTTCCTGCTTTTACAGCCCTCGAAGCCAACCTTTGTTAAAGAATTCGAAAAAGTTACTAGAATATTGAACAGAGTCGGATCAATTCTTGATGTGTCGGCAAGGTATAGATTTAGGGCACGCTTAATTAAATAAACTTTGAAGATACTATTTGGATAGTATAAGCCCTCAAGAAAAAGACATGTCAGTTTGATTATTCGAAACTTTCAAAAAAATGGCTTTCCAACCCGGCAAATATTTACACTTCTTTTTTTCTTATATTTCCGTCAATAAAGTGCACCTCTGAATATTAGAATTTCTATGTGTATACCGGAGCGTAGAACCAAATTTGCCCTTCTAGCAAACATAATTACAAAATATCAACTTAATTTAAATTACAAAAATCAGAACCCTTGCGAGCAGGAAATTAATTGTATTTTTTTCTTATTCTTAAAGACTCCACGCTGACAATATATCGCGTTGCTAGACTTGATTTTTTAGTTTCCAAACTTGATTTGCGAGACATTATGTGCGAAATCAGAATGGACGCCACAATTGCAAGAAACAAAGTCAAATTCATTTTTTGTTTTTTAAAACCTGAAACATAGCCACGCTATCAAAGTTTCGTTAGACGCAATCAAACTTGATTTCGTTAGCAACACAGGAAAGTTTACCACTTGAAGAAGGTGCATAAAATCGAATAACAGCCTCGTTTAATGGAAAAATCTTCCCTACTATTCCTGGCGGGACGCTTTCAAGCTTATAAGTTGTGTCTCAGTGGCAACAGTGCGATTCAAAGTAACGTTGTTTACACTTGTCAATGAGTGATATTGAAATCGAAACGATTGTCCTTCCATTTCACAGGTAGATAAGTCAAGATCTATTATCAATCTTTAAGATAGTCTATGAACTGTCTCAGAGGCCTTCCTTGATTTTTCAGTGACTCCGTGTGAAAGTAACGGCTATTTTAACAACCAAAACGCATAAGAAAACTTCTTAATCTCTCACATCTTTTTTAAAAAGTACGAACATTCGGATCGTTTTTGATGGTGTAAATCACGGAATAATCTATTGACAAGTCATAAGCCAAACGGCTTTGCTCTTGCCGATTGCAAGAAATTAGTGATCAAGATGAAAATGTTACCGCAAGTGGAGGAGGCATCTACTTTGATTTACTAATCATTGTTACTGTCCAAGAAAAGACTGAATCGTTCGGCCAGTATTTTGTTGTTAAGGAACTGTGGACACGCAGACTAGAACAAATTCTGAGCGCTGTATCCTGATCATTAATACTGAATTTTACCCGCCGATTACAGAAGAATATGGATAGAGAGTGAACCTTTTTTCTTTGGTCATGCCTTCTGTTTCGGAGATCGTGAAGTCGATTTTCGCGCGCATGATGTTTACCGGCCACTCTCTTCTTGCAATCTGGTGGGTTGTGGAAATTACTTCAAACCAGCGACTGTGGCTTCTCTCCTGCATTCTGATTGCATCTGCAGTTGAAATGCTTGTTACCCTGATATATCGCAAGGGCAAGGAGTACAAATGGTGAGTAGAAAATTTACATAAACATCAAAAATAGTTTTGCTAAAAGGTAAATATTATGAAATTAAGACTGTACAGTTTACATGAGAGATGAATTGTACTTCTCCCCCTATTGAGAAAAAATTTCATTTTCTATCTGTTCAAATTGCAACTCTACTTGCAATCGTGAAAATAAAGATCGAGGAAATGGAATTTTAATGAAAACCACCTAAGCCAATGGCGTCCCTTTTCTTGCAAGTCTCTTGCAAAACCGAGTTTTTAAAATTATATGGGATGACTCAAACTCTTACTACCTGAATTCCGAGTATGATTTACTTGAAAGATTGTGGTGATCTTAAAAGATCTTTAAACATTTCCTTTGCATGTTTTTGACAAAGTTTGGGCTTTGCATTTTTTTTTACGAAAACCTAAAACGCAGATGGTGTTCCATCTTACGTTTTGCAACTAATTGGGGCCGCACTTCTAAAAAAGACAAAAAAGGTGCCCTTATCTAGAAATTAATGTTTTATAGATGGAACCGGTTACCACTGCAATCAGCACTTTTAAGGTCAGTTTTGATTTTATAACTGTTTTTCAATCATTTTGTGAAAGCAAAAAAGAGCGAGGATTCTTAAAAAAGAAATTGTAACAAGACATTGGACTACACTAAAGGCAAAATGACATCCTATCTGCACGATCTTAGAAACAAAAGTGATGCGGTTTTATATTTAATACATTCTAAAACACACCCATTTTCATTTTTCAATTATTACAGAAGTTGTGCTGTTTCGAAGCTATCGACTTTGAGGACTCTTTTTGGAAATTAAAGAATAAATCGAAGTTTTACATTTGAAACAAGTTAATCCTAACTTAGAAACAACTCCTACTTTGACAAACGAAATTAAAGCAAACTAAAACGGCAGCTTGCACAAGTTACTTGAAACAAACTTAAGAGTGCCGCCATTCTTCTCTAGAATACTGATACGACGGCAAAAGTAGGAAAACACTGATAAACAACTAAAAATTTTATGTGTATTGATGTGTGGGTTGTAGTACATGGAACATGAACTGAAATCGGAGAATTTATAGAACAGTCATTGAAGATGAACAAATAAAGGCATCTTAGCAAATACGACAACGAATGAAAAATCGACCTATATTTGATAAGATCTTTATGAAAGTCATTGATGACTTGTCCCAGTTTATCTTCTTTCTTAAAACGCAGAAACCAAAGAAACGGATTCAGAAAAAGTTGTTTTAATAGCAGTCATGATTGCATGTTGGAAGGGCATGAAAACAATTTTATTTCTTGGTGTTCTTCACCGAATTCAGTCAAGTAAATTGCGCAGTTTAATTTGCTGCATACGTTGGTAATAAGTTAAGTTTGTCGGGCTGAATGGCAGGTGTCGATTCTGGGATGAACCCCTACAAATGACTGGGGGAAATGAAAGACGATTTTTGTTCATAATAGTCACCACGTAGCTAAGTTTTGATTCAAACATTTTACTTTGAGTTGTAATCTTAGAATTCGCTAGCGTTCTTTTCCCCTTTTTGCTAATTATTGACGCATGCGTAGTTTTTGATAAAAATCTTTGCAATGTCGAAACATTTTAAACACTCACTTCCCCGCTCTTGTTCGACATACATTCCGAATGAATTCTGATTGTGTCAGGCTATATCAGTTTGTGCTTTCATTTTGTTTCAAGCTTGACGTTGAATTTATACTGTATAGTGCTAAGTCTGCCTATGAGCAACCTTATCGTTTACCAATGAAGGTAATCGAGGGTTCTCGTATGTGAGTGAAGGTAATCGGGGTTTATCGTATGTGAGTTAAGGTAATCGAGAGTTATAGCGGTGTGTGTCAGTAAAGGTAATCCAGGAATATCGTATATGAGTGAAAGTAAGCGAGGGTTATCGTATGTGAGTGAAGGTAATCGAGGGTGTTGTATACCAACAGGTTCAGTCCCAGTATCTTCTGCCACTTAACGGCCACCATCCCGTGTGCGTGGATACTGGAACTGCATTTGCACCAACAGAGGGTTTCACAAGACAACACACTAACAGCAAGCCACAACAGTACCGCACCGGTAAAACATCTCTAAAATATCTCTTTTTTCAGTGAACGTTTCAGACTGCTGGCCACACGATTCAACAATGCACATAATGTTGCGCGCAACTGCTTCAAATGTGACTACCCTCTAAAATTCGATGACATTGTTGTGAGCAATGTTGTACAAGTAGAATCTGATTCTACTTCTGCAATATTGCGCGTAATGTTGCACGCAACAATTTCAATGGTGGCCACACGCTGCAATTTAGCCTTTGCGCGCAATGTTGCATCGTATAACCGGCCCTTTAGCAAGGACGACATGTCGGAAAACCACCTCAGTACCGAGCTCATAAACTTACAAAAAGTAAGAAAATATACAACAGACAAGGGTTTTAACACACCAGGTTTGGTTATCTTGCTTTTTTCGTCCACTGTCAATGGTCAATTGCGTAATTTTATTCTTTGAAAAATTTTAACACTTTATACGCTTTGCTGTAAAATTTGGATTTCGAGACGTCATCTTGGAAGTCTGTTGCTACCTTGTACGCATGCGCAGTCGCTATTCCGACATGTCAGCCGAAACTCCAACAGAGTCTGTCATCTATCGGCTGGAACAACGCGAAAAATAGGCTCTGCTAACACCGTCGACAGTGACAATAACTGTGCAAAAATAGTAAGAGAAGAGCTGACAAAACTCTAGTAATGACTTTGATTATAGTTTCATGTAGTGATACTAAAACTAAGAGTGAAAGTAATGGTGGGAATGAACTAAAATAATGGCAATAAAATATCTTTACTAGAGTTGGAAAGTGTTTACAGACATAAAGGGTAAAGCAATGACTCCACACAATGAAAAAACAACAGCGAAGGAACAAAAACCATGACTGAATTTTCACGACAAAATCCCTCTTAATGTTTGACATTGTGCGTAAGTCACTAATTTAACTGGAAGACTAGTTTTGACAAAAACTGTTTTTCCTGCGTTGGCGAGTAAGCTATAAATGGGTTTTGATCAACAAAGGTTGATACGGTATGTTTTCAGCCGGGGCGGTTGGTGTATAGCTGACGTTTCGAGCGTTAGCCCTTCGTCGGAGGAGACATAACATATTAACCTTTGTTAATCAAAACCCATTTACTAATTTATTTGGCTGACATTGTCTCTTTCTTGCTGTAGTGGGCTGACGTGGTAGATGTAACGAGGTGGACAGATCTTATTGAGCAAACCACGATGCTGTTGCTAATTATCGGCCGCTGGTTGCTCCCAAAAGCTGGTTCGATGACACGTGACTCGTTATCCCAGCTGCTGCTCATTAACGTGGCCATGTGCGCTGACATCAGCGAGTTCTTTGACCTCATGAAATTAAATGAAGCCAAAACGTCTAAGCCGCTGACCATAGCAATTCTGGTACTGTGGACGTGGAGCCTGATGCAGTTTCCATTCAACGCCACAGCCAAGTTAGAGACAGAAATTGATTCCCCAAGTACAGAGAACAACAAAGTTGCTCCTGAGAACCAAAATAACACTAACAGCAACATACTGTACGGCGCTCCACAAACTAAGAGTGGCTCTGTTGGTTTCTCAGATGTTGGTCAGCGGCAAAACATTCGACGACACTCACGTGACGTCAGACGATTGGCTGGTCACGTGCTAATTGAAGAAGAAGAAATGATCGGTGTTTCGTCGTTGACGCCATCTGCCCATAATCAACGCGTGTCTTTAACATCATTGGAGCACATGGGATCCCGAAATGGGGTGTCACGTGACCATATGAGAGGTAGGCTTTCGGTAGACATTGACCAACCAAGAGGTTTACAAGTCAAAGAGAGTTGTACGATTGAAAACATTTCCGAAACGCAAGCTCAGCAAGGGAATTTTCAACCGACAATCCACCGTCCTTCGATCGATATCCGCTCACTAAAAGACCGACCAGTAGTCGAGTATAAAACGGAAATTGACAATGACGAGGAATCACTAAATGGGAAGCCATCGCGCGTTAGAAGTGACATGTTTGGTATAATATTGTCACTGTTCATGCAGGATGGACCGTTCTTGACTTTTCGCTTGTTCGTTATCGCCCACTACAGAACCATTGAGTATATGATCCTGTTCCTGACTGTTAAGAACGCGCTGGTGCTTGTTATACAGGTATATCGACTGTGTATCTTGTATTGCCCCTGTCACGATCACCATGACAACGATTTCTCGCCAGAGAACAAGATCGATGCATCGTCGAGATTGAAGAACGTGCAAGTTGCAATCTCACACGAGGAGACGTCAGATAACAATGCCTTCATTCACAGCGATCGTCTCAGGATTCAGTGGAAGAGAACAACTCTAAACAAAATACGAAATCCGCTTGTAAGACCACAAGCATTTTAGTGAGACTTGACTGCTACAAAATACTTACCGTATTTCCTCTACTGAGCCCCCCAGTGGCTTGTTTTGTCTCAGTCTTTATGAACTGGGAGGGAGGGGAGGGGTATTAGAGGCTGGGGCTTAACAATTTTCCCCGCAATTTTCTTGACCTTCAGAAACTCACAATAATTTTGTTCTAGCTTTTTTTTGTCATAATCTCGACAGGTGAAATGACTTTCAAAGGCCTGCCAAGGGAAAGGACTACAATCGTGTTTATAAATTAAGCAAAATTAGGCAGTTTAAGATCTGACATTTGTTAACGCAAAATACCAGCCTTGCTGGTGGCTGTGGGCTTAATAGAGATACGGTAGAGAATATTATACATAAAAGATAAGCCCTGAATGTCGTTCCTGTGTACTTTTTATTACTAACATAAACAATATATACGAAAAATCTTCGGAAATCTTAATAAAACTAAAAATCTTCAGCGCCGAAACTTTTCGAAAACGTCGAAAGAGCTTTCAGAGAGCTTTTACCGATCTTTACTCGAAAATCCTTGGAAAATCTTTCAAATGTATATTCATACTAGTGAGGATAAGGAAAATACACTATATAAAAGGCGCCTTTACTGAAGTGAGAACACGCTTATATCCAGTGGCTGATATTAGTGTTATTTACAAAATTCACTTCGAGTGAACAGTGGGACTACTAAACAAAATTCTAACTAAACTCTTTCTCTGTATTCCCAACTTCATCCTAAGCACTATACTGGTCACTAATGAAAAGTGTTGTAGAAGCAGCCGAGAAACTTAAGTATGAAGCCTGGTTTGGAAAAATGGTTTGTTCGATTGTTTTGAATTACCAGATGTCCCGGGCCAGATATGTTCTTCACATGACTGCCTTCTCATGCTCCAAAAGCCAACCACATTTAAAGAAAAGGTAACTGAGGTATATACCCTAACCGAATATAAAAATATTTACGAATGCAAGCTGGATGTTGAAAGAATATCGGTCATATCAACATGTACAAGACTGACAATTGTGGAGGGTCAGCGGAGGGCTTAGTATATATATCAACAACGTATTTTCGATGGTTCGTTTTGGCGAGGATCTGTGATTTGGAATTTGATATATATATCTGTTTTTGTCTCACTTTTTTTCAAAAAACGTACGGCATTAGTAGTTAGAAGATCAAATATAAGTAGCAATGGAAACTTTTACATTTTAAGGATGTCATTGACCAGTTGTAAGTGCACGCTCTGTAACGTAATTACAATATTTTGAGAGAAAAAATATCTCTTGAAGGAACCGTGTAGCTAACTGAATTTTATGTAAAAAAGAACTTCTTCTCTGGTGAAAAATCAGTGTTTACTGAGAGCCTTCTTCAGTTTTTCACTGTTAAAGTTTGTTTTCTTTGGAGGGGAACCCTTAGGTAGCGGCAATATTTTATGTCTTCCCAATCTATGTCGTCTCCTTTTGCCTTCTTTGTAAATTCTTCATCCTTTTCAAATTTCCTTACTTGAAGTGGAGTTATATGCTGACAATACAGTGGCGGCAAATGCACAGCAAAAGGCGGTAACCTGATTGGAAGGTGTGCTTCTGAGATGAAAGGATGCGCCTCTCTTTCTTTTTGTGTTTGACTTCCTAATAAGGTAACTATCGACCTCTTTCTCAGTGAGTCAAAACTCTGTTTTCTTAACCTCTGAAGTATTTGTTTTCGCTGATACTCCGTATAAGAAGAACTTGATGTTCGGCGCTGTTCAACTCTCTTGTTTGCAGAGCTTGTTGTACTTCTCAAGTATAACTCGGCCGAATGACGCCGACGCAAATTTGTCAGAGCTGAAATGTCGCTGTTTTTTGGAAAAAAGTTTTCCTGATTCAATGCAGACACCGTCTCTATTGAAATTGTTGGAATGCCGTTAAACTTTGCAGCATTTGGAGATGTTTGAAGTCTTCCAACCCGCACAAGATTTCCAGAGATTGCCCTAAGTTTTTCTTGATATTCCAGCATCCTGGACTTGTCGCGGTCAATACAACTTTCACTGGCGCATTTCTCTCTTTCCAAAGAATTCCTCACGTTTTGCCAGTTATTGGCGAGCTGCTTGTTCTGGTTTGATATTCGTTTGTTGATGTTTGTTGCCAAGATAGCTGGTTCAACTTCAAGTTCGCGAATCATGATTACCGCTGTCCCTGTTGAACATCTGCTGAAAATGAAAAATTTCATGTCACTGAAGTCATGATATGTAACTTCAAAACGTGACACATATTAGGACAGGTTCAATATTTAAGATTGCTATGAGTGAAAAACAAAGCAAAAAATCCACCTCCACCATTAACACTTCATTAACAATAACCGCTTTGTTCGATTAACTTCCAAACATATAATGAGCCGAGAACTTGACAAAAAAAGATCTGTATTTAATGAAATACTGAACTAGATTGAAGACCTGACAAAGACCTAACAAAGTATAAACTTCAGTTATCAGTGAAAACGGTTACTGTTTTGGGTATCCCAGTTTCGACTTAAGGATACTTCAGGGCTCCCTGGCATTCTCCTCAGTAAAATAACGCATAACGTGTTAAAACCAACCAACAAACAACATAGAACAAAGAAGTACTAAAGTAATGAGGCTTTAGACTGAGCTAATTGGCCAAAGTTTTTTGACATGTGATGATTAGTTGATAATGCTGCCAAGAATTCTTGAATTCTGATGTACATGCCAGTTAGTTACGATGACACTTTTTAAAAGAAGAATTCGATTGGGATTGAGTACTTGTTTGACAGAGAAAACGGACCAGTATCGGATTGAAAACCGATGTCAGCCCTGACTTTGACAACGAGTCTCTGTACTAGCACACATGCATGTCTGTTGTTTAATTTGTAATTCTGTTAATTAGTGGTTTTGCTAACTGCTGTTTTAGATTTGACACTTTAATAAAATTTTCTTTTTATTATAATTGTGTTAAATGTTTCTGCATGATCCCGTTCTAATGCAGACTGAGTTAGAAAGACAGTGTTCTAAGTTCCATAAATCTTGACGAAAACTGTACTTGGTGTTGGTTTCCAATAAACTGAACCGAACTGAGAACTGATTCTTCCACAACATCTATTTTCTTTGTATAAACAGTTTACTTCGAGCCTTGATTGTGTGTACGTTTCAGCTCTCTGGCTGTTTTCGTTTCACACATCATTCACACGTAACTGAGTACAAACCCATCGTCGATATTCGAATCCACACAATTAAGAAAACGAAAGCTACATATATGTCAAAAAAAAAGGCATTAACGAACGAACAAAAAAAGGCTGCCGTGCCTATAAACTCTTTCTTTTTTATAAACACCTTGAGGCTAAAAATGCCAAATTTTAAGGATATGCCAAGAACTTACCCCAGGCTGAGATAAAAAAGGAACGTTTATTTCCATCAAATTTGAAAATGGAAGGGAACTCGTAACTTACTATTGTGAGACAACTACAATATCATTATTGACCCTTTTTGATTGCAATAACAAAGAAATACAAGTGCAAATCGAACAGATATTGCAGGGTTTTTGCTTCCCAATATAACTATGAAGTTAAAGGACTGGAAACAGTACGAGTTCAAATTTGATTTGTAAAGTTACATATGTTAACAACGCTTATGAATCGAGTTAGATATTAGGAACAACCTTTGAATGTTTTTGAAATGTTCATTGTTTACAGATACAATTCCCCCAAAATCATCTTGGGGGAAAAAAGATGGCGTTCTTATGATAAGACGATTGTAGCACTATTCACTGAGCTATTAAACAAGCTCCAACACTTGTAATTGAAGCAGAAATTTATGCACTGTTGAGTCTCACAGAGAACCTTAACTCCACGAGATGATATACTGCAACATCTGAATACGACTAGAGATGCAGTTTACGAGTGAAGAATTCTACTTGTGTTAACTTTGTTTATACTTTGCAGTAAACATTGAACTGACTTCAAGTTTTGGTTCAACTAAGATCTCTCCACTGAAGAGATACCAACCTCGATTATCTCTAACAAATTGTAACGTGGTCCCCCATGCAGAAATATTATTTTTGTTAAAACCAATGTGTATTAAAGTGTACCACATGGTACTATGCATTCTTATTGAGAAAAAAAGTTTTGTTGAGACGAATTTTACTTTACAGGGCACCACTGCGCGCACGTGTTACCGTTCTCATTCTCTTTTCCGAGCCCACGTTTCATCTGGCCTGCGGCCGGATCCGAAGCAAAATATCATTACCGTGAAAACCTTGAGTGGTAGGGGAGAATAAATGGGGCGTGGGACCAAAGTTATATCCTCTCTCCACTCGCAAAGACAATCAAACTGTCATGCAGCGTGCAAAATGAGACAGAGAACTCAGCAGTGAGGTCCAGTTTGAGCTTTTAAAATAAAGATGACCTGGAAAATGCAAAATAAGGTTTAAAATAGAGAGTGGCAGCTGCTTAAAATTGCCCACAAAGCACTGCCGGTATAACAGCACTTGGCCACAGTCGCTACAGTACTTAAAGAAAGTTCAACACTCACATAACCTGCATTCAAGCAGTGCTGGTAACATTGTTATTCTGTTTAAATCAAATACATTCCAGGATTGTGCAGCCACTTTCCAGCTGCGATTATACCATGTGAAAAAGTTAGCAGTGAAGAGCCGTTGTAATTCAAATACTAACAATAAACCATTAATACTACATACTGTTACTATTATTGTTATTATTATTATTAGCTCCTGATTTCCGTTGATTAGTTGATTTCTTCTAAATCTAACTAACTTGCTGGTCCTGGCGAGACTGAATACATTGGGGAGAGTAGCGGTATCAACTGGTGATCAGAAATAATACAAAATATGCGACATTTACAACCTCTGTTGCATCAGTATTTTGAAGTATTAAATTGATACTATCTACTGATATTGTTTTGACATGGGAAAGATCTTAATGGAATATAACATTAGTTTTAAGCATGAGCTGTGGGAGACATTGAGCTCATATATTAATAAAATTATTTCCTTACCAGCACCTATGTTGTATTGTGTCTTTGATCGCTTCGTTCTGCTCCATAAACCCCCAATATTTACCGTTTTTATCCATATTTCTCCATGTTCTAACTAATTTGTTTGTACTAACCCACCAAGCTAGCGCACTACTCATTTCAAAAATATTTTGACGTCACGACATTCTATACTTAGCAGTGTTCTTTTCTTCTTCTTCTACAAAGCGTAACAAACTCACACAGCGTTTAACAGACCGAATTGTTTTCAACTTAGTGGTCAGTCTGCCAAATAAATGCGGATAAGAATAATTTGTGAATTATTCGATTGATCTAGAACACGCAACTGCTCCTGATTGTAAATGTACAGTTCGCATCAGTGACTCAACAGCCGGTTTCTCATTTTGATCAAAAAATCAATTTAGGCTATCGTTTTAAAACGTTTTCTTCACTACTTATCCTCATCAACAAGGAACTGGCATAAAATCACTAAATTAAACAACCTAAAATGTTAATGTGATGGAAAGACAGAGTAACTCAGAACGACTTGCAAATACCAAAAACCGGTTTGTTGCCGTCAATTTGACCAAAACGCTTTCGAAATTGGAATACGAAATTGATAGGAATTCTCGGGAGCGTCTTCGAACAAAATGGTATCTCAAGGAGTTTCTCTTGACAGTAAACCAGACGTCTGGATATCTCGTGGACAACTTTCTTGAGGAGACGAATAACACTATACCGCTGAAGTCGCTAATAATGACATTGACAGTGAAGACGACAAGAAGATCGTGGAGCCAAATAGTTCTCTCAGAAGTGGCTCCTCTCTTGATATAAAACCCGCAATACTGGATTTTAGGCAGCACCTGAAACGGGAAGAAAAGGCAAAACATGCTGTTGAAGTTCAGAGAAAGTTTAGAAAGGAACAGCCAGTTGGAGAAGGAGACAATTCGGATTCGCTCGTTGAAGGAGCGAAGTTGCCGCACATCGGCGTCTCACCACCATGCGAGCGGAAGACTGTGGAAGTACATATGAACGAAGCACCTCTTCTGACCAAACGTCATGCACTTAGCAAGCCAATACAACTACACGAGGAGCGAAGGCACAGCACAGGAAATGTGTCTGATAAACGGAAAAGCAATGTGGCTGGAATTCCCTGCCGCCCTGGTGTTACTTTCGAAAGACAGTTCCCTTACTCTACTTCACAACGTGCCGTCTTGACTTCAGAATCAGAAAAAAATAGCTGTAAAGTTTTGCTGCCTCCTAGTCCTACTCTTAAAAAATCAGAGTTAAGACGGCCGCACAGCGTTGTGGGTTTAGAAAAGCTAGCGACCAGCAGTGACCAAGGAGAATTGTTCGTGTTAACGCAGGAGAAAACAGTATCAGATGACCGCCATAGAGATTACTGGCCGCGGAAAAACCATTACACTAAAAGAGCATTTTTGAAGGCCAATAATGGAAATGTTAGGACGTCGATACACGAGGGGAAGAAACAAGATAGACGAGGAATGCCTGGTTGTTTTTCTCCCGTGCTGCTTGGTCGGTTATCAGCTGACAAACAGGGGGCGGGCTGAGGATGAAGCGGTGTGTTTGTTGTCAAGTCAAAGCCAAGGAGAGTCGTGACTTCAATCTGTGTTTGGGCAAGTTTGAGGTAATGAAGAACACAGTATGTAACTGATGACTCTTCGGTAATCAATGTGAAGGTCAAGTTTAACAAAACTACCCTCTTTTATAACAACCTTTTCATACTGGAACGTTGCGGCTGAAATATGGCCAAATTCATCACAACATGCTAAGAACATGTCTCAGACTGAGACCAGACTAAGACCAACACATTTTGAAAATGGAACTGAGAACAAGCGACTCTAGTTAATTTTATTCAGGCGCTGCCAGCTCAAGTGGTTAAGAGCAGTGGATGTGCATGAATGTCGTATATAAAACGGTTAGATATTGGGAACAGCCTTTAAATGTATATACATTCCCAAAAGATTTTTAAAGCAGTTTTAAAGCATATCTTTACTCTTATCCTTGTCTTATCCTTATTCTTGTCATATCACTAATCAATTAATAGCTGATCTCGTTTTATTGTAGTAGTTTTAAGGCATATTTTTTGTTCTTTAGTTCTGCATGGATGAAGAGCCAAACTAATGGTATGGAAAGCCTGAATAAATCATCACTATTACTATTATTATTATATATTATTATTATTATTATTATGAATGTGCACTTTTTATAAGAACCTCTGTTTCTTGGGCTCAGTCTGAACGTTCCTAAGGTTTTTCAGGATCTTAACCTCAATCAGTTGTTCTTAAAAATGTTGTTGATATTTTGGTTTGATATATCATTGAGTTCACCTTTACCCATTTTGAGATCGAAAGATGCTGCAAAATTCCGTGATCGAATTTCGGACATGTACAAGGGCACGTGTCTGTTTGTAGTCGCAGTTCCCAAGGATGGGTTCCGTGTGCGTACTTTGGGTGTAAATAGAGAGCTTAAGCAACTAGGTAGACTACGAGCAGTCCCTATTTTCCTCTTGAGTTCGTCGAGCCACGGAAAAGACATTGCGAACGCTGGCGCGCGGAAACCTAGGCGAGGAAAAATAAGAGACGAGAGGTTTCCTAGGTTTCCGCGCGCCGGCGCTCGCGGTGTCTTTTCCGCGGCTCGACGAACTCAAGAGGAAAAGTAGGGACTGCTCGTAGTCTAGCAACTAGAACGTTAACGTCAACAAGAACGTTACAAATCAATGGACGTAATCACTCTGACCCCCAGTGGGGCATGGGGCCGCAACGATGTCTCTCCTCCACCGGGTCTTGTACTTCGCCAAAGCTTGCGCCTGCCCCCATGTCAATCCGAATTCGTTCAGTTCCATCTCGAGTCTTTCTCCACAATTTAGGTCTGCCACGTTTTCTCTTTCTTGGTGGTGTCCATCTCAAGGCAACCTTGGGTATCCGGTCTTGTGGCATTCGTTGAAGATGACCTATAACCATCTGAACCGGCGCTTCTTAATCTCAAGTTAATGCTCGTACATCTAGTCTGCTGATACAGGTCGTCGTTGGAGAATTTTGTTTGGCCAATAGACGTTGCAGATCTTCTATAAGCAGCTTTTATGGACTTAATCACAGCAAACGATAACTTCACGATTGAATGCAGCCAGCTAACTACCTTTTCGTCGTCATCTTTAGAAAACAGGACGTGAAAAGCTCCATGTTGGAGTTTTCCAGATAATGTAAACGTTAAGAGTATAAATCATTTTAATCTTCGTGCAGTTTCAAAACTAAAGCATCTAATTTTTCTCATTTACGCACCTTCACTCAAAACAAAAAAGAATCGAATAAGTTCTTCAAACAAGTAAAAGGGAATTGGAAAGTTAAAGACCCACAATCAACCAGAATGCTTTGCGGGAGCGCGTTCAATCTCTCTCCATTTTACATATATGAAAATTCCGCCATGATAGCGTGAAGCTGTGGTTGATGGTATGAAATCTGGTTCAA